>PVIU01020384.1:0-34141 GCA_004026605.1 Ondatra zibethicus
CTCAAGATGGTCCTATAAACTTTCCAAACTTCCAGACTTGTGCCTATGTTTAAGAAGGATAAAACACATGACTGGAAACAAAGTTTCTGGCATCAGTATAGCAGGGAAAAGCCATATTTCTATGGTGACACTGAACACAAAAATACTCTTGAAAACTCTTCTCTCTGGGGAGATTCAGCTTCCTAGTCTATTGTAGATGATGAGGGACAAGGGGTAAGGGGCATTTCTCCAAAGCCCATGCTTCCACACAAGAGATGAGTAGTAGGAACAGCTTTCTCACACTCACAAATTTGGGCCTGGCTCACCCAGACTTCCACAAACAGGGTTGGCTTTATTGCATGGCTCAGGCAAAGTGCAGGGCCTGTTCTCTCAAGTGTTGCTGCTGATGGGGTGCAGGGGCAGCTCTCCCACTCCTATGACGTCAGAGCCAGTTCTCCTACCTGTCTCAGGTGTTGACAGAGAGGGGCATCTCTCCTTTCACAAGCCACCAAAAGGTAGATGTGGGAAGGGGCCAGGTTTCCCACACTCACATTCTCCGGTCCGCTCAGCTGTGCCCTTGTCAACTGGATCAACTCTGCTGGGCTGCCCAGACAAAGTGCAAAACCTGTATCCCGAGTGTTGCAGCTGGTAAAGGGATCAGCTCCCTTGCCAGCTGGTGGTAGTGGAGGAGGGGGGAGGGCATCTTTCCTTCACCCCCAGCACCACACTGCAGATGAGCGAGGCGTGATCAGGTATGCCTCCCTCATGCACTCGGAGCTGACTCACCCCCATCGTTGTCTACAGGGTCAACTCTACGCTGCTGCCCAGGTGAGGTACAGGGCCTGTTCTCCAGAGCACTGTAGCTGGTGAGAGGTTGAGTCAGGTCCCCCACTTGCTGAAGGTGTCAAAGGGTAAGGGGAGGAGGGCATCTTTCCCTCACCCATGCTACCACATGGCAAAGGAGAGGCATGAGAACTGCTCTCCCAACCTCAAACCTCATTGCCAGCTCACCTATCCCCTTGTGAACAGGTTCAGCTCTGTATTTGCTGCCCCAGATGAGGAGTATGGCCCTCTCTCCTGACCTCTTCAGTCATTGAGCGACAGGACCAGTTCTACCCAGTACTGCAGCAAGAGAGGAGTGGGACTAACTCTGTACAGCTCTACATTCTTTGGTCTTGGTGATACCAAGGACATTGGATATCAACCTAGCTTGTGGTTCTAGCATGCCCATGATCCTAGGCATGGGCTGTCGGACAAGCTCAGTGACATCACTATGTCACTGAGTGGCAATAAAGTCACCCACCTCACCCCACTCCTCATGGCTTTCGCTTCTTCAGATATGCATCCATCCACATGATATGAACCCCTCTCTCTCTCTCTCTCTCTCTCTCTCTCTCTCTCTCTCTCTCTCTCTCTGTCTGTCTCTCTTTCTGTCCCATATATTTGGTCACCACATCACAGCCACATCAGTGGGGTGCTGCAAAGTGCTGGGCAGGTCCATGTTTCTTCTTGAAGTCCAGGGAGGGCCTACGTGGTGGGCTCTTTGCCCTACTCAGTGTGCTATGGAGCTCAGCAGGAAAATACTTCTTCCTCAGAGTCCAGGGCATTTCGCCCTGAGCCTGTATGTGGGTCTTTTGGACATCTCTTATTTTTCTTAAGTGTATCTGTCATAACCAAGCCCACACCAAGAAATCTTATCACTCCTAACTTAGTCTTTACATTTCAGTATTTTTTTTAAAGGTATGGCCCTAAATAGATCAACTTACTATTTTTCTCTTAATGGTACTTTGCAAAATACTTAAGATCTATTGCAATACAAAATAATAGGACATTTTTCATGAACAGACATTTCCATTCAAAGCCTCTGAAATACGCCTACAACACACAGAAAGAATTTTGTGACGTTTCAAATTGGCCCATTCAATACATTTTTGTAGAAAAGCGAAACACATGCAGAGGCAGCAGGAAGATAAATATGTATTAGAAACTTAACTTTGTCCCAGAAGGAAACTGCACCCTATTTTGTGGCACTAAAAGAAACCTTATATTCTCTATTAATGTTGGGATATTAGAAAAAATTGTATTTTCCCTTCTGAAATTCGAAGGGGAGAGGAAAACAAAAGAAATGTTTAGTCCAGTGATTCAGCTGGTTCAAAATTTATGAAACTATCCAAAAACCACTACACAAGACTCGTGGGAGGAGTCAACTCATATACCCAGACTTCATTGCAGTATTATGCAAAAATGAGACCAGTGGCAATCTTGTAAGAGTATCTCAAAATGTGTTAATTTATATACACAGCAGAAGGAATGTACATTTGTTTTTGTTAGCTACTTGTTTGTTTGAGATGTATTCTTTTTAAGTAGTCCTGGATAACCTTAAAATTTATATGTGGATCAGGCTGACCTCGAATGTATGGTGATTTTCCTGCCTCTATCCCTGGAGTACTGAGGTTATGGACAGGAGCCCATAATGAGATGCCCTGATGAGATGTTATTACTTTGAATAGCAACTCTCCTCCACAGAAAGTGCCAACAGCAGGGCCTTTGGGAAGCAAAGAAAGACCTGGAGGAGTCTGACAATGAACATTGTGGAGTGGGGAATACCTACGCAGAAGAAACATGTATCACTGGATAAGAATGTAAAAGCGGGCAAGGGACAGGAAATTGGGAGAATCCAAAAGTCTCTGAAGAATCCAACAAGCATCAGAAAGCTACAAAAGTGATACAACCACTGTGTATCCCAGCAGATCATTGCAAGACGTGAAAATCCCTCAGAAGGGTTGTCCGGAAGGGTTTCTATGAAGCCAGGAGGAGTTGTTTCATTTGTTTCTGAGTGGCTATGGGGAAACAGAGGCTAGAGAGCTGTAGGAGTGCATTCTTCTGTGATGCAAGAGGAAGTCTGTTTCAGTAGGCCCATCTGTGGAATTGGTGTTTAGTAGATCTAAAAATCACTATGACATAACGGACTGGGATCCAGTTAATACCTAAAACTGCAATCTACTTACATAAAGCAATGCCAGTTCATGGAAAACAACAATCATGCTGACTTTTAAAATAAAGCCAAAGTTTTCACAGATGAAGTAAACAGCATAAAATTGTCACCCATGAAGCAAGTTATTTCCAACTCAGATATTATCTTGAAACATTCTGAACAAGGCAGCAACATTCTCAAGAGTATACCACGAGAAGTATCTCTTCAACAATGCAGATAATGGAAGCTTCATAAGCTTCCCAATGGCGAAGGACTGGCCTAAACTAGATGACAGGACTTACAATGGAAGAGGAAGACTGATGTGCAATGCAACGATAGTAGGAAATGCTCAGGCCATATTTATCGAATCAGATAGGATCCATGTAGATTTATTGCATGGTAAACTACAGCTATGCACTGAAACACGTAATATAGTGTGCCAAAGCAAACTTGGGGACTCTTGAAAACAACAAATTACTTAAGTTAACTTTCAATGTTCTGTGAAATATGAAGGGGAGAAATATAGAGAAATCTCACATTTATTATATTAGAAATTGCCCTAAAGAAGTACATTAAAGAGAAATAAAAAATGGCTGAGATCAAAATTATCCAAAGAAATTAAGCACTAAATAGTGAATTGAAAAAGAAATGTCAATCATTACTTGGCCTTGTGGCTAAGATGAAGTGAGAAAGAAATGCCTGCAAAAAGAACCAAAGCTGAGGTATTCTAAGTATGTAGCCTTGGGCAAGTCACTCTGGCTCCATGAACTCCAATTTTCTCAAAGTATAACTTGAGAATAATCATGTATAGTTCACAGGAAAGTAAATCAAATTGTGCACAGTCACATGACTAGTTCGGTTATGAGTCATTAAGTGTGAGTGACAAAACTCTTTAATCTAGACATGAAATTTTCTTATTAAAAAGCAAGCAAGGAACAGAAGAAGGAGATAACAATTTTAAATAGAAAACTGAAGAAATGTGTGATGTAAGGCACAAAATTCCATAGGAAAATGGATTTGAATTTCTTGGTTAAAAGGTGACAATTTTCTTAAGCTATCAATTCCATGAAGATTAAGCAGAGCTGCCATTCAGCTTTCTGCTCCTATGAGCAACCACACAATAGCTCATCTCTTTCCAAATTTGCTAAAACAGCAGGGATCCAGGCCGACTTAGCATTCTCTCCATTGCAAATCTTTACTTCTCCAATGTACTATACCAGACATAATACAACACTTTCTTAATGACTCAAGGTTATCGTTATGAGCATCAGTTAATGTCACATGTCTGAGATGCAAATGTAGCTGCAAATGTAGCCGACAGAACATCAGGTGAAATGAACCTCTCATGTAACACGCAGTTGACCTGCCTAATTTTGTCACAAGCATGATACTGAATTGGAGATGATTTACTAGGCATGAAAAAATGGGAACAGCTGTTTTTCTAAGATGTGCTATCATCCACACAAAATAACAAATGTCACAGTAGTCTATCCACCTCTCAAGTCCCACATATGTGTTCTCATACAGTTTACATAACTTCCTTATATGTCTGATCTTGTATCTTACAAGTGAAGCTTAGAATTTGTCTCACACCACACTGCACTCTATAGCACAGTTATTTTTACATTTGGTTCCACCATCTTGCAATAGTCCAAAGATTCAGCCCCATTGGAACTTTCAAAGTATCTCTTCTGACCCCAACCAGTATCCACCTGGTCTTGGAAAGATAGCCATTTCATAGCCTATGACTTCATCTGTGGACAGATCTGAAGGGCGCTCTCAAACTAACTCAGCTGAATTCTATTTACAGAATGTATAAAGAGAAATAATGACACACGGTGCCAATCAGTATTGGTATAATGACAAAATGATACTATAGGAAATATGAACTTTGGAAGGAAGTAGAAATGACAGATGCAGATAAGAAAAGGAGGAGAGCTGTTGTTGAACAGGCTTGGCTAAGATGTGGGAAAGGAGTGGGATTGCTGAGGTTGTGTGAGAGGGGATGAGAAGCTATGGAGGAAAGGGTCTAAGGAAGGGGAGAAGAAAGAGAAAGAAAGACAACAGCAAAAGTTAGAAGCAGAAGAACAGACAGTGGGATAAAGAGGAGCAGATGAGGAGAGAACAGGTGAAGCATAAAACTCCAATTGCAAAAGATGCTGATCCCCAGGTCTTCACAGATTACTTCCTATATCTATTACTTGAAATCACAGTGCCTTTCTTTTGCCTTGAAGTACCTAAAAGGATCTTTTCTTTCAACCAATTTAGCCTTACTAATACATTATAATAATATCAAACTCCAGCTGTCTACACTGCTTTATTACAGATATGTGTTATGCATTCCTTTTGTGAGTGGGGTTGGTTGACATGGTTTCTGAAGACCACAGATGAAGCAAAGGTGAATCCCTTCTCTGTGGTCTACCTCTTGTTTCCATCCACATGTATCCTTGTAAAGACACCTTCCCTTTAAGGCAGTGCTTTCCAAAAACGTGCACCTTCCTAAAGCTGCAATTCTTTAATACAGTTCCTCATCTTGTGGTGATCCCCAAACATAAAATTATTTTCATCGCTACTTCATAACTGTAATTTTACTATCGTAATACAAATATCCCTGTTTACCAAAGGGGTTGAAACCCACAGGTTGAGAACCAGTGCTTTAAGGACACATGAGATCTATTTCACAGCCCATCTAAGACTCTGACATTTCCCTCCACAGCAAGCCTTTTTTACTGTCACTAATCTTTATTCTCCATGGCTGCTTCTGCAGCCCTCCACTGCTTTCTTTCCTGCTTCTCTTTCTCTCTTGGCCTCTGCCCCATTCCTTCTTTGAATAGCTTTCAGGCTTGGCTTACCCTTTGAAAACAGTCATAGTCTGTACATGTGACGTCCAGGGAGCTTTCTCAAATCTACACAGCCTGCGCTGCCCTGCTATTTTTGTTGCTTCTCTTCTTCTGAAAAAAAAAATGGATCCTAGGATATGTTCACTTATTATGAAAACTTAGGTGACTCTGAAAGTCTGTAATGATTCATAAGGTCAGGATATGGGAACCTGGAAGTTCACACAGGGAGAATTTAGCACACTCCTCTGCCTGTGGTGAGCAGTCTTAGGGCCATAGGAACATTCAGAACAGGAGAGAGTGCTCATAGCTCCAAAAAGTTTCAAGTATTATTCATCCTGAAACAGTTGCAACACAAAAAAATAAAAGAGAAATAATAAGAAGCAAAACAAAAATTTTAAAGATAATAAGATTTCATATTTATAGTGCTCATGCATGTAAAACGAAGATAAAGGTATTGGACAATGCACATATACAGTCATAAAAAATGCAAAATCTGCAAGAACTATAACCCTGAATTTTGAAATTTTTTGACATTATTCTTCTCTCAGTTCTATCTGTCAATCTCTGGAGCTAAAAGGCCTCACAGTCAAGAAAGATCAGGTGCCTAATTTAAGATTCAAGGCCATTTGGGACTTGAGATGATGACCAAATGGAACTCCTTCCTTCTTCTATGATAATATCTGAAAGACATTTGAAGAGAAGATAATGATACAAGAGCTAAGAATTGGGTATGGTCTTATATCACCAGAGCTCTTAATGGCCAGGATCTAGGAACAGCAATTGGAGTATATGAATCTATTATTAACTAAAGAGACAAATAGACTCCAGAAAAATAATTTCTCCAACCACTAAGTAAACACATAGAATTGGCTTGGCTAGCCACTGTATGTCATTGTAACATAACATCTGCACAAAACAGTTTATGTAAGGTAAGTTTCGTTTTCCCCTGGAGTTTCAGACATTCTCGTTTATGGCAGGTACATGTAATTTCTCCTCATCCAAATTACAAGTTCAAAAACTACATGAAAATCTAGAAGTTTTCCCTTACAATTCCAGAAGTTTGGAACAGGAGCATAAAATAGCAGCTACTCTGGATTGTGGAACATTAAAATCACATATTGCTCCTTTATGGCCAGAGTCGGGTAAATAATGCAGTTTAAGCTGTCCCTTCCAGGTGTCCCTAGCTTCTCATTATTTCTCTTTATGGTTTAGGAATCCACAGAGAAGAGTTTATATATTAAACAACATATGCAAGTATGTATGTATATATGAATGGATGGAAAACGGATTGATGGATCCATGGATACACGGACAGATGGATAAATGGAAATAAGGAAGGAAGGTAGGAAAGAAAGAAGGAAGGAAAGAAAGATGAAATAGCATTCTTAGTTTCATTGGGTCACCTGACACTGGATGTTGAGTTCAGCCTCAGCAGTATGGAGAAGATGGATTTGCCTATAAACATGCCTTAAGGAAGTATGAAGACAAGCTGGGTTTTGGAAGAAGTCTCACCCTTTTATGCATTTTGTTGGAGCGGAGTCCTGCTTCACATGAGATGCATTTGATATTCAAAAATAAGACAACTGTTTTCACCTTTATTGTATTTTTGTTTCCCATCCTTTTCCATTCATAAAATATAAAGCAAGAGATCTAGTCAGAGGCTGGAAAGATGGCTCAGAAGTTTAGGGTGCTTAGCACCGCTACTGCAGTGGACCTGGGTTAGTTTGCCACCATCCATGGAGCTGCTCACACCTTTGGAACATCCATATCTAGGGGACCTAACACTTTCTGACCTTCGTTGGTTCTTAGCTGCACAGACATACACTCAGGCACACACACTCAAGCACACATGCACACACAATTAAATCGATAAATATTTTTGAGAATAGATAGATGTGGCATTTTCTTTATATGTCAATTTCTATCTAGTTCTAAAACTAACTGAGAAATTGGAGAAAAATTTCCAGACACACATGGAAATATATATTTTGTTTTGCCTTTCATTTACTGTTGAAACTTATAACTGCGAAGTGTTCAAAGGCATATCTCTGTGTTGTCTTTTTAACATCAAAGGTCTAAAGACAACAAGTTCTCTCTGTGTAAAATATATAAAGGAAAAGCCATCAGAGAATGCAGCAAAAAGTATTGATGGACAAATTAGACCAATGCTCCAAAGTTGGTTCTTTGCTTCTGTTAAAGGATAATGAGAAAGAGTGAAGACACCAGTCCCTTGGTTTTTGTAGCTTATTCACAAATTATTGAAGTCACTAACACATGGTTTCATGCCATCGTTGTATTGTTTCTTTGTCCATAGAATTACAAAGATTTGAATGTTTGTGCTAGCTAGAAATTTTATCTTGAAAATCTTTAATGGAACAGTGTTAAAAGACAGGGCCATTAATAGATAACTAGCCTATGAGTGCTTTGCATATGCAAAATAACTCAAAGATCACTTAGATCCTTTGGGGGCTTCTTTCCATTCTGTCCATGTTATAAGAATGGCTAAAAAGTGGAGGACCTATATAAAATAAGTTTTCTTCAATCTCTAGACATTTTGATTGCTTGGTTTTGAGCTTTCTAGGAAACAGAATTGTGAAATAAGCTTTCTTCTGTTTGTAAAATGACAAGTCATATATGATCTGTTATAGCAGTGGAAAAGGAATAAGAAGACATCAGCAAAACTCATGTGGCAAAAATATATAATTGTATGGTTTATAATACAAAGTTCAGGGGCATTACCAAAGTTGGTAATGTGTTGTAATCATTACCACCATTCCAGGGATGTTTTATCAATTGAAACAGAAAGTATGTATCCACTCAAAAGGATAAATCTCTCAATATAGCTCAATTCAAGGTAGTTTCTCAGAAATATAGAAGTCAGTCTACCTCAGGATCCAGATATACCACTCTAAGGCAAAGGACTGTTTATTCTAGTAAAGAGATACATGCTCAACCATGTTCATTGCTAATTATTCATAATAATCAGAAATTGTAAACAACCTAGATGTCCATCAATCACTGAATGGATAAAGAATATGTCACACATTTACAATGGAATATTACTCAGCTGCCAAAAATAAAATCATGAAATTCATAGGAAAAGGATAAATAAAATTACCCACAATGAGGTACCTTAGCCTCAGAAAGACAAATATTGTATTAAAACTAAGTTCATTTGAGAAGTCTTATTAAAACCTAGTACAGTAGAACCTTCCTAAAATATATAAATGTATAAAAGCAACCTAAATGAAATCATCAAAGAACAGGAAAGACAGCACCACCCAGAAAAGTCTCATCACCAAACAAAGCTACCGGGGCCAGTAATGGTTATATCTATTCATATTCTTGCCAAGGGTGTCCCATGGGAACAGCCAAACAACCTAGGCTACTGCCAAGTCTATTGGTTGCTCTCCACAAATTGATGGTAAGTAGTGTGGTAGTAAATGCATTGGTTGATGGTAAGTGTGGAGACCTGTGAATAGTCAATGTACTGTGAACATGGACTTTGGAGTGTTCAGCCCTAAATTAGACCTATCTTAACCCCCAAAAGCTCAGGAACCATCAAGGAAGGTAGCACAGAAAGAAAACAACAGCAGGATAGGAGAAACGCTGTGAAATGTTATGTAGACATGACAGGGTTGTTATACTCAGCAAAAATGGCTAGTTGTATAGGAACTAAATAAGACAGTGCCCATCAACATTCCATCATGGATATGGTGGGGGTTCAATGGGTGCCACCCTTCCCAGAGGAGTTATACACATATAAAGATTAAGAGGGAAGGAGAGTTGTATTCCTCTACATTATAGCCACTGGTAAATAACTCAGTCAAGAACTTCCACCCATGCTGAGGCAGCAAACCTAATTAAGTGCAGGAAAAAAATGAAAGAAAGAAAACCAGTCACACATGCAAAAAGAAAAAGAAAAGACATGAAAGTAGGAAGGCAACTTGGGAAGAAGGAAGGGATTCCATGAAAGGGAGAAGGAGATAAGAGGGAATAATGGTGGGAGACTTTAATCAATGGATATTATAAGATATATGAAATTATAAAATAAATTTTTAAAAGATACACTGCTGTAAAATTATTTAAATTGTATATATGTAAGTCTCTGCTTTCAGTTTTTACATATATGCCTAGGACTGGAATTGCTGGATGATATAGCAACCTTTGTTTAACTGAGAAATGGCCAAATGGATATCCTTAGCAGCATCAGCATTTTGTATTTCATTAGGAACACTTGAGGATCCTGTTTTCTTCACATCCAAATTCACAATTTTGCTGTTTCTCTCTCTCTCTCTCTCTCTCTCTCTCTCTCTCTCTCTTTTACCTGTTTTCCTTTTTGTTTTGGTTTTTTTTTTCATTTTGTCTACTTTAGTAATGAGGATGAAATCAGTTTCTCATACAGGCTAAGCAAGTCCTCTACCACTAAGTGACCTTATCAGTCCTTTCAATTTTTATTTTCTTTTAAGAGAAAGATGCCATTAAGTAACTCAAGCTGGTCATTAACACACCAAGTAGACCCTGAACTTGCAGTTTTTCTGCTTTGGTCACTGAAGATTGGGCTGGGGATATTAGCTTATTGGCAAAGCACTTACCTAGCATACCCAAGGTTCTAGGTTCAATTCTCAGCATCACCACTACCAGGTTCCAAGGAGGAGGGAGCCACTTGTTGGTTCCCAGCCACTTAGCCCCGAAATAATCACACAGAAACTGTATTAATTAAATCACTGTTTGGCCCATTAGCTCTAGCTTCTAATTGGCTAACTCTTACACATTAATTTAACCCATTTCTATTAATCTGTATATCGCCACCTGGGTGTGGCTTACTGGGTAAAGTTCCAGCATCTGTCTCAGGCGGAGGATCCATGGCTTCTCTCTACTCCACCTTCCTTCTCCCAGCATTCCGGTTAGTTTTCCCCAACTACCTAAGTTCTGCCATATCAACAGGCCAAGGCAGTTTCTTTATTCATCAGTGGTATTCACAGCATACAGAGGGAAATCCCATATCACCATACCAACAGCAACATAACTGTAATAACCACTGAATAGTGGGTTGTCAAACCAGGCCTGTTTCCATTCTTTTCTTCTGATTAGCAATCATCCAAATGAGGAAAGTTTCTCATAGCACTTCTGACTTTAGCAGAAATTGGTGATTGCTAGGTAATTTGGCTTTGATGAACATCCCTAAAGATTTCTATGTTAACTAATGAATACCCTAGTGGCTGCCCTGGGAGGTGGTGAATATTTAACATGCAGCGGATAGAGAGGAAGGTGAGTGGGAAGTTTGCCTGTAAGTGAGGGATGTCCTTGAAGTGGACAGCAGCATCAGATCATCTCCATCCCTTCACTATAACTCATGTCTAGGCCTCGAGGAGAACACATGACCTGCCATACCCCACCAAAGTAATGGAGTCAGCCAATCAAGCTCTGAAGCTTCCAAACTATGAGCGTTTTCTTTTTTACATGCTTTCAGGGGTCCGTTTCAGTACCTGGAAGCTGATGACATGGCTACCTAGAATGCATCCCTCCCCATTCCCGGATAACTCCATTTGCTTAGGTATTTACACTTCTTCTGAATTATTAGCCATATTCCCAGATCCAGATGGTGATGTTTCTAAGTAAGCCAAGAATTCATAGTATTGCCCAGTACTGATTTTGGTTCAGAATGGATTCTAACCATTTTGAAAGATGGCCTTTTCTCTTCTAACTGTATCTCATCTTCATCAAAAAGAATATGCAAGAGCAGAAAGACAGAAATGCCTGAATCCTTGATAACATATTGAAGTCAAATAACACAAATCTAGATGCCACTCTGTGACTGTCATCTTAGAGGAAATGGTGAAACAAAATTGATGTCTGAACCTGAGTGCAGTGGGTTTCTGGTCCTGAGGACAGAAATGCCTTAACTGGTCTTCTGGAATCACAATGGGAGATGTCACATGTGAAATTTAAAAACTGAGCTCTATCGCAGAATCTTGGTTACTTTTACTAGCATCCACAGAGGAGTGGCATGTCATACACGTAAATAACACACTTTTGTGGTTTCAAATAAATAAAGAATAGGAAATTATTCATAAATTCAGAAGAAAATAAAACATCAAAATATTGCTTTAAGTCCAGATTTTATTTAAAATTTCAAGAATGAAATAATACCCCCTTTAAAATATGAAAAAAATGGAAAAAAGCAGAGATGAAGCATAAGCTACCTTGACTCTATTCTGTCTTCAAATTATATAATTTTATCCTTTATTTAGTCATAGTTTTCTCTGCAGAAAATATTTCAGTGAAAAGCTGGACTGAGTATCTTCTTTAAGTTGTTAGCTACGTCAGGCAAACTGGATGTTCATTTACGATTTAGGCTGCTAGTATTTCCCCATCATTCCCAATGTTTTTTTTCCCTCTTGCCTGGCATTCGGTTGTGTTTTATTCACACAGAGAATGTCTGCTCTCATCACCCTTGACAGATGCATTATACAGTCCACCCTCCTTATCTCTTCTCTAGCCCTTGGAATAAATGCCAAGAAACTGATATTTTGGCAAAGTAAGAGGTTCACTTGCTGCAGAAAGAACTGAATTGCCCTCCATTTCAGGTCATTCTGGGGTAGAAAAGGCCAAAATTTAATGGCCTCCCTGAAATCATGCTTAGTGACTGAAGCAGGACCGCTCATTTAGAATACACCATTCAGATCAACTCTCCACATATGTCAACCACAGTGCCCCCTGGGAGGCACTTAGCCTAAGTAATAATATGAGGAAATGCTCTATCATGGGATGCAATGGAAGCATGAAAGCCTGAGATATAAATGACTCCTATAAAAGGCTCTGGTTTGGATTTATGATATACAGGTCAAGCATCACTTCCAAGGCACTCAGAGAGCATTAAAATAGAGAACATAATATCTCTTTGGGGCCTTATCCTTTCAGTGACATTCGGCAAATTGTTCTTTAAGGCCAGGTCTACACTTGAAAGTGTGGGATCTAGCTCACCCTCCTGTAGCCACTGTTAGACTCTTCCCTTGGTTTAGAAGCAGCCAGAGCTGAATATAGATGAGGACTGTGACAACCACACGAACACTGTAGTTGTCATTTCAAATATGCACACGCACACACACACACACACACACACACACACACACAAATGTTAAGCCAGAAGCTATTTCCCTCAAGTCTGAACAGTTCCTAGGTAAAATGGTTAAAAACATTCCCCAAAATACAGTGAAAACAAAGGTCATTAAAATAAGGAAAACATGCAGGTTTTTCATAACATTCAGTTACATAACACTACTGTCTTTAAACTAAATTAAAGAAAACCAATTCTTGCTTTAATCTGAAGGAAATATATGTAGACAACCCGGCCTATAGGAACTTCAATAGTGCTATGACCTTGTTTGTGGACTATGCCAGTAATTCTGTTTAGGGATTATTATAGGTAAAGACAAAGCTAAACCTATTATATATCCAAATCCTGAACTATGAAGCACAAAGTGTCACCATTTTTAAGCTTTAAAGACAGCTCAGCACCCCCCTGACATTTTCACTCTATACATATTGCAAGACTTAAAAAGTATCTCTATTGCTTAAAGGTACATTTTAAGAACTATTAATTCAAAAAGGGCTCAATTTAAAAACGTGCAAGCAACAGAAAAGTAAGCTATATGGTTAAATGTAGTGGCTAAAGATAAGAACAGCATCACATATGACTGATTAATCTTTAAGACACGTGTGATATTATGGCTGTGTTTTCTTTACATTCAATGAGAGGCATGAACTCAAACATTGATATAATATAAAAATGGCATAAACAATTAACGAGTAACCTGTCTTCTCACCAAGATCATTGTTTTTCCTCTTGGCACATATATGAAGAAAAGTTCTACAACATTTGACTCACTCTAGGCATACTCTCTTACTTATCTAATTAACTACTTTGTTTTAATCAGCATAAAAAGTGTTAGGTTTCGCTATGGCATTTTCAAAAAAACGTTTGATTTTTTGGTTCTCCTTCCCATTCCCTGTCTCCTTCAACCATCAGTAGCCTCTTTCCGCTGTCATATTACATGTGTTCTATTGTTCTTCCCCTTCCCTCTGCATCATTTTCCCTTCTCTTGGTCTCATTTCTAGTTTCATAGACTATACTCCTACTCCCTCACACACACACAACACATATACACATTCACACACAGGTGTACACACACACTAGATTTATGTAAAACAGAAAGCATTCAGTAACTGTCTTTCTGCGTTATTGTTACTTACCTTAATATAATAATTTCCAGATCCATACATTTTCCCTTCATATGCTCAAGCACTATTTTATAACCTTAAACATGTGAATTATTGACTCCTCATAATCACCCCAGGAAAGTCAGAGCATTATCTTGGAAATAATGGAACTGTTGAACAGCAAGGTGAAGCCATTGGCCCAGGTCACAGAGCTCACGATAAACAGGTCTACAACTTGAATCCAGAAAGTCTTGCTCCTGGACCGTAGTTTTTGATCTCTAAGTTATTGAGTGTCTTCATCCAGAGTTTCCAGGGCAGAAGGAAATGATAGTTAACTAGGCAGCAGGAAGTCCAATTCAAATTTTGTTACCAACTACATCTGACCTTAGACAGTTTCCATAGTTGTCCTAAACTTCTGATTAGGAGGATGGAGGCCTTCATTAAGATTGTGCCTTAATTCTGTAATTCTGAGCAATTGGCTTTTGATGTATTGACATAATGAAGAGAATGGACATCAGAGTGCCAAAAGTTTGGCCATGCTAATTCTGAATGGACATGCAAAATCTGAAAGGACATGAAGAAAACAGCAGACCTTGCCAGGCGGTGGTGGCACAAGCCTTTAATCCCAGTACTTGGGAGACAGAGGCAGGCGGATCTCCGTCAGTTCAAGGCCAGCCTGGTCTACAAGAGCTAGTTCAAGGATAGGCACCAAAAACTACAGAGAAACCTGTCTCAAAAATCAAATAAATAAATAAATAAATAAATAAATAAATAAATAAATAAAAAATAAGCAGCAGACCTGTTTTTATAATATTGCTTTTACTGTCACAGCTTTTCACAAACTTAGTCTGAAGTTTGTGAAACTTTATATCTAAAGTATCATATCATAAAGTGATATGTATGAAAGTAAAATATCATAAAGGTGATTATCCTAAATCATTGTTACTGTGAAAAACTATAGGAATAAGAAACACACTAAAGTGAAAATAGACAATAGTTTCCTTGTTCCCTACCATGGGGAACTACAGTATGCCACATAAAGTGCAGGACTGAAGACAGAGTGTTTTCATCAGATACCACAATTACATACATCTCAATACAAGCAGCTTGGAGACAAACTGCAGAACTGCCCATTCTACTTCTAAGTGTCCAATAGAAAGAGAAAATACTTAATGCAATGAATGAATTTGTCTGTAATGCTAGAAGGAAATATTAAGATGATAGAACAATTACCAAACAATCTAACCAGCTTAGCTGTTCATTAAGACCACACTAAACAATCTTGCAGTCTGACATTTATAGTATAAAAAATTTTAAAAAAATATGTATGCTCACAGAGAATACCACCACAAGCTAAATTTCACATTAAATAGATATCTGCAGCAAATCAATGCAATCTGCATCATAATATATTGTCTCAATGAAGCAGAAGTATTCACTTAAATTACCTTCCACTGTTTTCTGTTACTGTTTCACTGAACAAGTAATTTTCAGCAACATTATACTTTCTTCGAAAACACAACTCCACAATGGAAAGGTAGTCTGTCAATACAGCAACTGAGGAATCCCCTGACATGGGATTTCCCTCTCTATGCTCTGAATATGTTTTATTACCACTGGTTAATGAAGAAGTTGCTTGGGCCTGTGGCAGGGAAGAATATAGCAGGTGGAAAATTCAAGCAGAGATAGAGGAGGAAAGAAGGTGGAGTCAGGATGATGGCACAGAGCTGCCAAAGAGAAAGACTCCGAAGCCTAACCAGTAGGCTGAGCTGATAGGCCAAACAGCATTGTAATTAATATAGTTAATAGTTAATCTGTGTGATTTTTCGGGTCTGGGAGGCCAAGAAACGAATGAGCAGTCCCCATTTGCATAAACTAACAAAATGTCTTACTGTTCTGAAAGAATTCATCAGGTGATCGATTTTATTTTAACTAAGCTGATTTCTGGACAACTTTACCAAAAATAGTAATTTTATATACATTCTCTCCTTTCCCATACTATACAAATGAAACACTACTTGCTTGAGTTTAATTCCAATTTTCATTTTTGTTTATGAGCAATTTTCATTATTTTCTACAATTAAAGTGTGTTATAAGCATTCTATACTGGTCAAGGCATAGGGCATAGGCCAGGTGCATGAAGTATTCCTTCTGCAATATCCTACAATTTACATGTCTGTAGGCTAAAGACACAATGGTATAGATTTTGATAGTCTTTATTATGTAATATTATATAGTTAACATATTTCAAATCTTTAATACTTTTACAAAATATGATTTTAGTTATAGTAAAGTATGTCATCACTTGGGAGTAATGCAGGACTATTAATAAACATTCATTAAAAAAACAGTTGCTGTGTATATGTCAAATTCTTCACCAAGTGTCCTAAACTATCTTTACTCAAAGACAGGAATATTTTAAGCTCCTGTTAATTTTGCCAATGTCTCAAGCCCAGAGTTTGGCAAGCACTAGCTGGCCGGACTACCTCCTATCATCTTGGAAGAACATGCTTTTGTTGTGACTCATCTGTCTGGCTTATGATGAGCAAATTTAAACCTTTACAAAAGTTCATTATCCAATTATACTACCAAGTCTTCAGATTGCTATTTTGCTACTAAAAATCTTTTCCTCTTTTCTTCCTTCTCACCATCCCTCTCCTCTCTCTGTGTTCCTCTCCTTCCCTCTCTCTGTCCCTCTCCTTCCTGCTCTGTCCCTCACCTTCCCTCTCTGTTTCCCTCTCCTCCCCTCTCTGTTTCCCTCTCTTTCTCTCTCTGTTTCCCTTTCCTTCCTCCGTCCCTCACCTTCCCTCTCCCTGTCCCTCTCTTCCCTCCTCTCCTGGCTCATTCTCTCCCTGCTTACCTCTATTACTCCATTTCTCTTTTCTTTCTCTCATCACTGCTTGGCCTTAACTGGATTTTTCACTTTTCTTGACCCTATGTCAAAGGCAACATAAGATCAAAATCAATGAATGTTTTCAGCTTTTTCCAACATTCCATTTTTAGAATCTCTGTGGACAAGATGTAACATGTACATTAAATAAGCAGCAACTGTGAGCTTAAAGTGACCTCTGATTGGTAAGTTACCCATCTATGAAGCTAATAAAAGTGCAATATGGTAGCACCCAATGATGGAAACTCTGTGTTGTGCCTCCTTAGAATAGTGGCTGTTCCTACATCACAGAGAAGCATTATGTATTTGTCTCAAATACATAAGTGTCTGAGAAATAGAGAAATACAGAAATTCACTGCTAACTGCTATTCAAACTAGGCACCCAAGATCAGGTTACTATCAAATTAATTGTTTCCACCTGAATATTTACAAGCTAAATTTACATATTTCTAGCAGAATTTTATCTCTGATAAAAGTAAAACATAAAATGGGATCAATGAAAAAAAGTTCTAATCATCTTTTATTCTCTTTTCAATATCAATTCACAAGAACTTACAAAAACCATAGCTACATGCAAAGGGACCATCAGAATAAATGTTAAGAGATACCAATTGATGAAAGCTAGAGGAGGCTAACAATCTGTAGCTGCCAATCAGAAGCAAATTTCATACAAAGCCAGCCTGTAATCCTATCAGAGGCCAACTGTCCCCACAGTCAGCCTGACTACTAGGTGAAATGATTTTGACACTGTTCAGAAAGAAAGGCATCCCTAGCACAACGGTGGGAAATGCAGAGAGAAAATGCTAGCAGACTGGTATGCAAGAAAATCCATTACAAGACAGAAAATCCACTGAGGGTGTTTTAAAAATCTCACTTCTCTCATTATCACTTTCTTCTGTCACTTAAAACTGAATCAACCTTTGGGAATTTAGTTAAAATTGTTTCTGATTTGCACGTAAGATAATGAGAACATCAATATACAGAACATAGACAATAGAATGAACTGTGTTTTCAATCAGTTATCAATGAAAATAGACTCTATTAAAAGAAAAATAAAGATGTTGCTCATCTGAAATGTAATCTAAGGCACAATATGGCACCATTTTTATATTATGGCTGCCTTGGGCTCCAGTGTTACACTGTCTTACATAGTAGGATGACAGTGGGCATAGGCTGTTTGCAGCAGATTACTGTCAAGAACTATTATCTGAAGAACTTTCTGAACTGTCATAATACAAATGGGAGACTTTTTCTATGTTACCTATTGACTGCTAAATTTCTTTAAGTTTGTGTTGGAGTTTGTGTATGAGAGATTCAACTAAGTCTGCACTCATGCTCATGCAACCGAGTCTGCACTCATGCTCATGCATCCAAGTCTGCACTCATGCTCATGCAACCAAGTCTGCACTCACATGCAACCAAGTCTGCACTCATGCTCATGCAACCAAGTCTGTACTCATGCTCATGCAACCAAGTCTGCACTCACATGCAACCAAGTCTGCACTCATGCTCATGCAACCAAGTCTGAACTCATGCTCATGCAACCAAGTCTGCACTCATGCTCTCGCAACTGAGTCTGCACTCATGCTCATGCAACCAAGTCTTCACTCATGCTCATGCAACCAAGTCTGCACTCATGCTCTCACAACCAAGTCTGCACTCATGTTCATTCAACCAAGTCTTCACTCATGCTCATGCAACCAAGTCTGCACTCCTGCTAAGGAAGTTTTCTATCACTAAAACCTGTAGCTCCCTTAATTTTAAATTATTGAAGTGGGGTAAAATGTGTAACAAGATACAGGTGTGAAGAGTCTCCTTGCATGGAGACTCTTTTTTTTTGTTTTGTTTTTCTTCTTCATTGAACCCCTGATTTCCTTTAACTTTTACAAGATTGTGGAGCAAACACTAAATATAATTATATAAATAATTATAATCAATGGTTATAAATTTTTGCTTTACAATTCCTTTTCTGAAGTCTTTATTTACTGACATAAATGAGACTATAATAACTTTTTGTTAGAAAAAAAAATTTTGTATTTTTGTTCAGAAAAAAGATGCCTCCTAAATATAAATATATGCAAACCAGATTTGAATATTAAATAAAACAAAAATTTTATTTATATAACATATTATATTATTAAATGTCAATTTATAATACCACATACAGTATTGATTCTTAAACTCACTAACAACACCTACAAATTGCAACACATTTATTTTATTTAAAGGTCCATACAGTATAATTTCTTTTATCAAAAAAGTAAATTAAACTCATTTCCTTTGTTTCAATAGATAAGAGTTAAATTAAATTTCATAACTGGAATTGTATAAGATAAAAGGGAATCGCAGATAATCACTTTACCCTTATATATAAGGCAATAACTTCTTCCATAATTATCAAAGTATTACAATGCATTGGAGCTGAATTTATATCTGATAACATTGTATATAATCATATTTTAAAAATATGCAATGGATATCTTTTGCTATACAAAAATAGATGAAAACAACTGGAGGAATTGCTGAAAATGAATATTAATTCAATGAACATTTTTATCATTCTATTTATAAAAAAATATAGTGTTTCTTCATATGAAAACAAATATAGATACTCAAGTATCAAGTACAAGGTCATCTACATTTTGTGAAACATTAGTCTGGAATTCATAGTTATGGTGCATAGAATTTCTTTATTGTTTTTATTGAGCTATGTATTTTTCTCTGCTCTCTTCCCTTACTCTCCCCTCCCCTTCTACCCTCTTCCATGTTCCCCATGCTCCCAATTTCCTCAGGAGATCTTGTTTTTTTCTACTTCCCATATACATTAGATCCATGTATGTCTCTCTTAGACTCCTCAATGTTGTCTAGGTTCTTTGGGATTGTGAATTGTAGACTGGTTCTTCTTTGCTTCATGTCTAAAAATCACTTATGAGTGAGTACATATGAAATTTGCCTTTCTGGGTCTGGGTTATCTCACTCAATATGATGTTTTCCAGAACTATCCCGCAAATTTCAAGATGTCTTTTTTTTCTGCTGTATAATACTCCATTGTGTAAATGTACCACATTTTCTTTATCCATTCTTCGGTCCAGGGGCATTTAGGTTGTTTCCAGGTTCTGGTTATGACAAATAATGCTGCTATGAATATAATTGAGCACATGCCCTTGTGGTAATATTGAGCATCCTTTGGGTATATACCCAAAAGTGGTATTGCTGGGTCTTGAGGTAGGTTGTTTCCTAATTTTCTGAGAAATCGCCATACTGATATCCAAAGGGGCTGTACCAGTTTGCACTACCACCATCAATGCAGGAGTGTTCCCTTTACACAAAATCCTCTCCAGCATAAGTTGTCATCAGTCTTTGATCTTGACCACTCTTACAAGTGTAAGGTGGAATCTTGGAGCTGTTTTGATTTGCATTTCATTGATGGCTAAGGATGTTGAACCTTTCCTTAAGTGTCTTTCAGACATTTTAGATTCCTCTGTTGAAAGTTCTCTGTTTATATCTAGAACCCATTTTTTATTGGATTATTTTTTCTTTTGATGACCAATTTCTTGAATTCTTTGTATATTTTGGAGATCAGCCCTGTGTCCAATGTGGGGTTGGTGAAGATCTTTTCCCATTCTGTAGGCAATTGTACATGTTCTGTAATTATGCACATTTATAATTTGTTTAAATGCATGCAGCCTATATTGTTCCTTCTTAATAATGTAGGTCTCTAAAGCTGCTAACAGATCACCAAACTAAATTTCCTCATACAGCACCAGTAGCAATACACTTACTCAGCTATAATTTAAAGTCTGCCATTCAGATGACCCAATCTTACCAAATTCTACTAGGATCAATGTATGAACAAAAGGACTACACATATGCTGTTTCTAGACATGCAATCTTCCCATTCCTCACTCTACCCCTCTTTTCTTTCTCTGTTGCCATGTGGTCATGTAACCTTGACATTAGCTGACGATATAAAAAAAAAAGAAAGAACCTGACCTTTTAAATGATGGCCAAAGGCATAGTTGGGCCAGGAACTTAGGCCACTCCAATAATATGCTCCTTAAAAAATTATTACATTTTATTTATTACTTTTTATTGGTGTGTGTGTGTGTGTGTGTGTGTGTGTGTGTGTGAGAGAGAGAGAGAGAGAGAGAGAGAGAGAGAGAGAGAGAGAGAGACAACCAAAATGTAATGATATCTGGAACCTTCTTCTGGCCTACAGGCATACATGCAACAGAACACAGTATAAATAACAAATAAATGAATCTTTAAAAAACCTAAGTAGTCGGGTGTGGTCACACAAACCTTTAATCCCAGTACTTGGGAGGGAGAGGTGTTTGAGGTCAGGGAGGTCTAAAGAGTGAGTTTCAGGACGGCTAAAGATACATAGAGAAACCCTGTTTCAAAAACCAAAAATTAAAAAATAAAAATAAAAGAAACGAAGTTTTTAAAAAGCTACATAAAGATGGAAAATAGACAGAGTCTGGATACTGTGTTATTGTGTGTCTTTGAATTGTTTGACTGATGAGGAAGGAGCAACAGATGTTAAAAGACATTTGATTATAAACATTGCTAGATTAATCCAATCTACATATTTTGAAAATGCCTTGACTTCAAAATTTAAGTCAAAAGATATGCTACTTTGGAGAAGAGGTTTTGTTTTTGTTTCCACAGGAAATGAGAGGCTGAAGATTCATTCTGGGTTAAGAAAAATAAGGTTTGATGGAGGAAGACCCCCCTGAAAAATCACCAGTGGGGACGGATGGCCCAGATGACCTAAGGTTTTAGAGTACCTCTGTTGTAGTTTCCTCTGAGTTCTACATCCACAGCAGTCTCAAGACTACTGGCTGAGATGATCCAGCCTCACAGAATACTCCAGTAAGAACTTGCCTATAATCGTAAAAATATCACAGGAAGAAAACTGACACCAAGGCTAAGTGGTTAAGGGCACCGCCAGAGGAAGTAGGTTCAATTCCCAGCACCAACAGGGTGGCTCACAAATTCCCTGTAACTCTAGCTCCAGGGAACTTACACCCTATTTTGGTATTCATGAACAACAGGCAAACACAGACACACATGTAGGCACAATATCCATAATTAAATAAAACAAAAACTCTCAAAAAGGAAACAACACACCTTTTTTAAAAAAAATCATTACTTTAATAGGACAAACAAAAGGCATAATGGTAAAAAGAAATAGGAAGCTTTAGAACTTCCAAAACTCCTGCCATGGATAATATGGAGAAGCTGTTCTTGAATGAGATCAGTATCAACATCATCATCATCACCACGTATATCTCTAAGGTATGTGGGTATAATTATGTGTGTATATAACTGTACATGTGTATATGTGTGTATGTATGTATGTATGTATATGGGTATATATTTATGTGTATGTGTGCATGTGTGTAGGTATATATATATGTTTGAGTGTGTATATATGTGCATGTGTGTATGTGTATATATGTGCATGTGTGAGTGTGCATATGTGTGTGTGTGTGTGTGTTGTCATCACAATGGAGTAAGAGTTGAACATGGACACACTGACAGTGTAGTACAAACAACCACAAATACAAAGTGTATAATCTGAAAAAATAACAAAAATAATTCAAGTTTAAATAAATAGATAATCATGTTTACAGCTTGGAAACTCCACATAGAGTCTGGTCTGGAGGGAAATAGTTTTTTTAAGTTTTAACGGTCCAGACAGCCAGTGTCCTGGCAAAAGAAAACAGAAACGGAACAAAATCAATGGCATTTAAATACAGATTGGAAAAGAATAGAAAAGTGTGATGTTTCAATGACAGGCCTTGACAACTAAATCAATAAGGATTCTGATAGTCTTAAAAATAATAATCAAACCTAAATAGAGTTTATTAAATACATCTGAAAGTTTCAAAGACCATAATTTGATTCAATTTACAAAAATGGACCTAATTGGTCTGATGAGGCATAGCACCATCTCTCCTCAACAAAATTTGCTGGAAATAAATTAAAAGGAGGGCAAAATGAATATGCAAATACAGATTCCACTGTGTTCTGTTAGCACAATTACTCTCTATAGCATTCTACAGAGCACATGGAATAAAAGTGACATCCTATACTAGTTCTCAACATAGATTTATTAATGTAAAAGTGGATTATGATTGATGTGAAATCTGTTTCCCATAGTTTTATACACATATCCAATTCTGATTCTAGTAGATACTGTGTTATAATGTATAAGTAATCTAGACTCAGTAATAATAATGAAAATAATAATAATAATGATGATGATGATGGAACAGATGCAATGCCACAGTGGAATACATATAATAGCAATAAAAGAAAGTCTAATGTTTAAAAATCTACAAATTCACTGTCAAAATGCTATCAGCAAAAGAATATGAACAGAAATGAAAATGGCAATTAATACACTTTAATATATCCTTTTAAAGAGAATTAGAATAACTTAGAGTTAAAAAATGTAAAAAGATAAAAGAAGCATTTAAAATAAAATCAGAACTAAAACAAGCTTACTATTTCATACATTTCTAGAAAGTTCAGTTGATTGTATCAGACATAAAAATAGAAATAATTTCTAGATATGAGGAGACAGCATGTTGAGAAGTGTCAGGTAATGATTATGTATGTAAATTAGGTATTTACCTTGGCAATGAAATAGTATAAAATGTGATAAATGACAATAATAATATGATGATGATAATAAATATTCTATTGTGATGGATAATTTTATGTATATATTAGAATGGGTTGTATACAAATAAGCATTATTTCTGAGTGTATCACCAGGTCTATCTCCAGAAGACACTGACACTGACATTTTGAGGTAACAGAGTGAAAGAAGTTTGGGCCCTGCCTACACGGGGTGGTATCACACAACTCCTAAGGGCCTGAGTGAAACCGCGAAGGAAGAGACGATTCTTGTCACTGTGCCTCCTCAGTCTACCTCAGCCATGGTCCTGTCCTTAAGCCTTCAGACCTGGACATCTGTCCCTACCATCAGCTCACCGCCTTTCAAGTTCTCCAACTATACCATGAGTTTGGTTGGTGCAGCTTGCAAACAGTGACATACAGATCGCACAGCTTCAATTATCATATGAGAAATACTTTGTAACAAACCTCATGCTTTTATGTGTTTTTATATAAATTTAATTGTATCAGTGGTTATGTTTCTCTAACAGTCTCTAATACACTTGCACAGGTACAAACACACACGCCAATATGTATTTAGGATACTACTTGACAATATGAAAAAAACTAATGATTATATGTTCATCATGCCAAAGAAGCTAACTTCATGTTTTGAATTGATGCAAACTGAATGGCTAGCCATGTTTTCCATTATAAAACTACTCCGTTAGCCTCATTTATTAAACAATCTGAGATTGTGAATGTGATAGAACAACTAAAGAGCACCTAAATAGGAGAATAAAAGTATATTATGGTGTATAAAATATGCCAAAATGTAATTAAATTCCTCCCTTTTTACCTGTAATTACTTGCAAAAGTAGTACTAAACAGAACAGGTTGCTATTGAAGTGTTAAGTTCTTTACATAGTCACAAATATCTCATGCCTATATAGATTTATTTATGAAAAAGTATACAATGTATTTATAGGTAAAATCAAAATTTCCAATAACAGCAACAATAATTGTCTTTCTTGGGTTGGATTATGAGCTGTTTATATTTTCATCTTTACATCATGCATTTTTCCAATTGTCTACAATTGACATACTTTTATTATGAGAAGAAATGATAAAAAACATTTTATAAGCCTATTCAATTTTACAAACCCCTCTCCACATAATATTGGAATAAGAATCGATAATTCTGAAAAAGGACCATTTCTAGAGCCATGAGTTATATTTTAAAACTGCACTAATAGTTTTGTTTCTAAGGAATTAGTTCACGTAGTAACAAAACAAGCCCCGCCGGCTTTGTATTAAGAACCTCACTAATTCACAGGGCCACGGGGGTCCATTCAGAAACAGTAGGAGCTGCGCACAGCTCCCATTTCCTCTTGCCATGCCTTTTCCTAGTTAGGGTGGAAACAGGTTGACATGATTCTGAGACCACAATGTAGCACTCAAAGAAAAGAGCTTGCTTAAACCAACTAGACTGCCAGGCCAGTTGCTTACTTGATTTTTTTTAAAGACAGAAATAGCTTATAAATCTGAGTTGCAGACAGAATTGAATGCAAGAATGTAACACATGAGAATTTAGCAATCCCACCTCCACTTACAGAAGAAGAAAGGGAAGAATCTCTTTCCTCAAACCCAACAGTTGTATTCCTAAATGTACTCCCTGGTTAAAAAAAAAAAATAGGTATCCTATAAGCTAGTCTGATGACCAGTTGCAGATCTGCTTTATAACCCCAGTTATAACTGTCACTGTGAAAACAAAATTGGCATCTATGAAACAAGATATTCCCTTGGAGAGTTTTCATGAAAGAAATTAAATAGCAGCAGATGGCATGATGTGAGCAAATTTTTTCTTGGTCCTCTGTCAAAATTATTGTAAGCAAGCACAATTAAAAAGTGTGTGTGTGGTGGGAGGGAACAAATGTTATCAGCCATTAAACCCAAGCTGAGTGGATGGCACACACTTGCCTATATTTAAATTATAGACATTATGAAGCACATGTAACACCCCTGACACACGTTTCATGATAAATACAGAAATAAGGAAAGAAGAGCAAATGGCCCTACAGCCCACCAAGACTCACCTATAGGCACCTCAGAGTAGACAGCTGAGTGCAAGCTGTGCTCCATTTCTGAACCATTCCCATCATTATGATCTGTGAATATCAACCTAAATATTTCCTCCTTCTACCTACCTAACAACAAGCCCAGGATTTTCTGAGGGTACACCAAAGAAATGACATGCTTCTGCTGTCTGCATACCTTTTCATGCCCACATTTTCCACAAGAGCTAAAAGAATCTTCCAAAATATGAAGCAAATCATGTCACTGACCTGTTAAGAATGCTTCAGTGGCTTCCCAGAGCTCCTAGAGTGAAAAGAAAATAACCCGCAGAATCACTCTCCACGTCCTGGACTCCCCTCAGTATTTGTCCATGCAGAACTCCGAGCTCATCTTTTCTTCTTGCCGTGACACTTCAAACAAGCCTGCCTTTGGAGATTCAATACCCCAGACCGCACAATCCCCTCTACTGGAGGGTCTTCCATTCTGGAGCGAAGTTTCCTCTGTGTAGAACTTTTCTAGCATCCATTCCTTAGCTTCAACATTAATTTTCAAGGTCTTCTTTCAGCACCCAAGAAAAAGTAGCTCTTTAGAACTACTTCACTTCACCCTATTTAATTCATAGTGTCTATTATCTGATATTTCCAGGATCATAGTATAGTTTCTTTAATATTAGAGAATGTGACTTTCTTGCTCAAAGTTTTGAAACCATGTCAATAACTGTACAGATTAAGTCTACAATAATTACTTTTGTTGAAAGTAATTTCCCTATATAGCGTATTCTGATTAAGCTTTCCCCCTCACCATATCCTTCTGGTTTTCCCCCAACTCCTCCCCCATCAGGATTCTTAACCTTTCAGTCTCTTCTTAGAAAATAAACAGAAGAATAATTAATAAAAATATTAATAAAATAATATTAAAAACAAACAAATTGGAATATGACAAAACAAAGAAGAAAAAGAGGCAAAAACTGTACAAGAAACACATACAAATGTTGACCCACAACACACATTTGCACACACAGGAATTCCATACAAATACAAAACAGGAAGCCATAATGTATATTCAAGGGACCTGTAAGGTAACAACAACAACAACAGCAAAAAAACCCTGACTTAACATTGTGAGATAAAGAACACCCAAAGATGCCAGAGATGCCATTGGCTTTGTTTTGTGTTGGCCATCTACTGCTGGGCATGGGGCCTACCCAAGGTTTGTTTCACTTGGAGAAAACTAATTTTTCATTTGCAAGTGGCTACCAGTTGGAGATAGTTTCTGGATTCATTTGCACGTGGCTACCAGCTGGAGATAGTTTCTGGATTCATTTGCAAGAGGCTACCAGTTGGAGATAGTATATGGGTTATGGATGGAGCTGTATGTTCACCTCTCTTTTCAGCTCTAGGAACCCTAGAGCTAATGCAGTCCTGTGTAGGCTCTGTGCATGCTGCCACGGCCTCTCTGAGTTCCTGTGCATGCCAGTCCTGTTGTGTCGAGGCCTTGTTTCCTCAGTGTGCTCCATCCCCTCTGGCTCCTACAGTCTTTCTGTGTCCTCTTCCACGGGGTTTCCTGAGTTCTCCATTTGAGCCCTCAATAACCTTGAGAATAGGCTAGGTTGTTTGGAGGTCCCCATGGGACCTTGGCCAAGAATTTGATTATATGAAACTCATTCCTGGACCTGAAAGCTTTATTTGGAGACAAAAGATGCCCAACTGTAACTCTGTATATCTCATTATTTGGTGATTTCATTTTGATCTCCTTAATATATGCATATATTTTCAAACATTTCTCTTGGTTGGGTTTCCATAAGACCCTGCAAATGGTCCTTGATTTTAGCAGTATCTCCCTGCATTCGCTCCCTCACCCCCTAATCCCTCACACTCCCCATTTTATCCTCCTATTCCAGCCATCCCCCCTTGTCCATCCATAACTATGTTTTCTATTTTTTCTTTCCTCTGGTGATCCATCCCTTCCTACTAGTCCCTTACCTATGTGGTTACACAAATTGTGCCTTATCAATAATTTAACAGGTAACATTCACATTTAAGCGAGTATATCCTGAGTCTCTGATACCTCAAGCTGATTTTTTAAGTTCCATTCATTTACCTGTAAATTTCATTATTTCATTTTTTGACGGCTGACTAATATTCTATTGTATAAATATAACACATATTCTTTATTTGAAATTAAGTATTTCAGTGATTGATGGACATCTAGGTTGTTTCTAATTTCTGCAATAGAGCAGAATAGAATAGAGCAGCAATGAATATGGTTGATCAAGTGTCTCTGTGGTAGGATGAAGTGTCCTTAGGGTATAAGCCCAAGAGTATTATAGCTGGACCCTGAGTTAGATCAATTCCCAGCTTCCTGAGGAACCACCACACTGATTTCCACAGTGGCTGTGCAAGTTTGCACTCCCACCTGCAATGGATTAGTTTTCCTTGATCCACATCCTTGCCAGCAGAGGCTGTCAGTTGTATTGATCTTGGTCATTATGACTGGTGCAAGATGAAAATTCAAAGTTGTTTTGGTTTATATTTCCCTGATGACTAAGGATGTTGAACAGTTCTTTAAGTGTTTCTTGGCCATTTGAATTTCCTCCTTTGAGAATTTTCTGTTTAGATTTGTGCTCCATCTTAATCTGGGTTATTTGTTTTCCTGATGTCTAGTTGGTTTTTTTTTTTATTTCTTTTAGTTCTTTACACATTTTGGATATTAGCCATCTATTGAATGTGTAGCTTGTCACTTTGTCTGAATCATGGTGTCCTTTGCCATACAGAAGCTTTTTAATTTTATGAAGTCCCATTTAATAATTTACAACAAATCCTTTTTGAAAGAATTATGCAATCATTCTTTAAAAAGATGTCTAATTATGCAACAATAATTTTAGATGCTATAATACTGAGCCTGGAGAGCCAAGGATGTTAGAATCCTGTGATTCATTATACTTGTCTTTTTGCACAATGTAAAAGACATAAAACAAGCATTAAACTTTTTGTTTCTCTTCTCCCTCCACAAATTGAAAAATTGGAGTCAAACAATTTAAGGGCATTGAGTGCCTGGCTAACCCCAAAGCAGTGTGTCTTCAGCATCTTTAATGACTACGCTCTTTCTTAGCTCATTTGGCACCATAGGACATACACGTTATTGCAGGTGATTTTTTAAATAAAATTTGCCCACATATGTTCCCATCATCCTTCCTACTTTCTAACGCTCTTTGACCATTCCTGTGAACACGAGTTCCTGAAGTGTGCTGTACCAACATCAGCTCCTATGGCTTCTGACTGGGGAGTTAGCTCAAGTTGCTTCATCCAGTCGTAGCTTATTCACTGACAACCTGAGCTGTGAGGACCTTTGTCCAGGAAGGAAACCCACAAGGCAAATCTGAATCCTGAGACAGAAAATCTCCCAGTAATATCTCCCTTGTCTCTAAAGCTTTCCCACTGGACTAAACTTGGCACCATATCCGTGCTTAGCCACCCTTTATTTCCAGACCAGCCTTCTGTTTCATTAAGTTTTTCCTATGGACACACCCCAATATATTACAACTGTGTAAATGGTCATCTATGGTATTATAAAATGAAACATGAAAATAGTATTGAGATATTTATTATTGTTGGTTTTGGTTTCAATATAGCACATAACTGTTGGGATTTTTTTAAAAAAAGAACTTATATTTTAGAGTGAGAACATGTCACTATTATTTCTAAATCCTGGTGCAGTCAATATCAGAAGTTGGCACAGACACAGACCACGGTACATTTGAGTGATTTCATACTGAGTCATTTGTGTGATATAAAGGCACATTGTATTAAGCAAAAAAGTGTTAAATTAAAGAAAAAAAGATCTTCACAGAAATATGCCTAATGGGAATGGACATGCCAATGGTTCAAGATTGAGGGGAAGATGGAAAAACTCTACCATGAAGGAAGGATACTTTGAGTGTTTCATATGAAAGGATGACAAGAAAGACAATGAGAAATTCCTATTCAAAGAAAGACCATGGTCTTATGACAAATTAATGGACTTTTACATGTTTTAATTTAAATGAAATTTTAATGAAAAGTAAAATGCTACCTAACATTTGAACATGAACTTTAAACTTAAAAAAATTACTTTGAAATCCTCAGTAGTAAATATTTCCATACTACAGTTTCCTATTCAGGCAAATACCAACATGAATGAAGCAGACATTTAGGCATGAAAAGTATCCAGACACATAATATATGCACCTTGACTTGGAGAGTTCTGGATTTATACTCCATTCAAAGAAGAGAACACATAAAGCAAAATGAAGGAAAATCTGGCCATCCACAGCAGAACTCAAGTGGCTTAAGAACTAGAAGGCAATGACCTAGTGTTACTATGGATGTTGGCTCTGACAGACCTGTAGAGCAGCCAGCTCAGCTACAGCTAATTAAAAAGATGCAATCCAGAATCTCTAAGAAACAGAAACTAGGAAGAAACTGCATTCCAGGAAATTTTTCTGTGTCTGCTTTCTCTTCACTCTTCTCGGTTCTTCTCTCCCTTCCTTCCCTTCTCCTCTTCATCTTCCTCCTAATCATTGCCTTCTCCTTTCCATCCTTTCATGTCTCACTCACTCCTCCTCTTAGCTCCTTCTAGATCTTTCTTTCAAGAGTAGGCATTGAACCCAGCATCTTTAATAAACTAGGCAAGCACTATATCACTGAACTATACCTGTGAAAATATTTCTGAAAGAGAATTTAGAAGTAAATTAGTGAATGAAAATTTCATAGTAACAAAAACAGGTACTAATAACAAAAGGAAACAAAGCATAAAGAAAAATGTGTGTGGTACAACTTCAAATAATGCTTCGAAATTATAATAACAATGCTAAATTTAATCAAACATAATTGTGTTGTAAAATATAGGATAGAAAGTATACAACTGGTAGCTTCAACAAGCCAAACTCTCAAATCTTACAGTGGAAGATTAATAGAAAAATGCTAGTCATTGAAAATGTAAGTGGCAGCCATGCAAACCTGCTATTTAAATATATAAAGTAAAGGTTAATGGAAATAGCTGAAAGAGTTGAAAGTAGTTTCTTAAGGATGGGAAATAGAGGCTGAGTTTGTGTGCAAACACAACTTTAGTCATGCCATGCTAAGAAAGAGAAGGGAAGAGCTTTGGCCCATTTCTATCTGATCAAATGTTCAATCACTTAACATCACTGGAATGGGTAAAATATTTTCCATTACAGAGGCCTAATTCAAGAGTAACTATTGAAAGGAACTAGTCAACAGGGTTAAACTTAATTAAAGTTATCTGGAAAAACAAACTTCAAAAAGAACAAAAAATATAAAAGCTAACATTTGTCAATTACTAATTGTTTACATGTTATATATGGAACTTAATTCTCACAATATCTTAGAAGTATAGCAGCCTCCAAATTACACAGGAAAAAATACACATTTTGAAAATACCAAACTCCCACAACCAGAATGTGACAGCAGCAATATTTTGCTTTCTTTGGTAGAAGTACTGACTTCACACAAATCCAAATGTCTTCTCCACATTCTAAGACTCAAGTAGGTGATGTCTCTTGGAGAAACTGAGCTTCATTGAACTGGAAATCAAATCTCTGCAGGCTAGTTTACACATTACTAGAAGGTTCTATGCACATTATTGGAGGAGAACTCTAAGCATCAGTTAGCTGTGAACTCTGCATGGTACATTAATGACTGGGCTGTCAAGACATAACATTCCCCCAGTGCAATAGAGGCTTAAACATCATGGGAGTAACCCACCATTTTCTTATTGGATTTAAAGCCAGCTCCACAAGATAACACCCATATGTGGCATAACTATCAGACTAAGAAACTACAGTTAGATAGGTAAGACCCTTGGAGAGAACCTAATAATATTATTCTGTTAAAGGGACATATTATTTATACAACTTCTAATGACATTAATAGAACCACTAACTAGGGCCTCCATCAATCATAATCAAAGATATTTCTGTTTGAAATAGATGATGATCAATGGTGAGACCCATAACTGACTAAGGTGCAGAGAATAAGAGACTGTAGGTATTTCAAAGCTAAGGCAACGTATATAAACCGCAACCCAGCCACTCCACTTCAAAGGCTCAGGGATCACTGTAGAAAAGGTGTAAGAGATAGTGCAGAAAGGGTGTAAGAGATAATGGATGACTACAAGAATCCTGTTTCTTCTGGACACAGCAGAAGAGTGTGGTTACAATACACATACGACCTATAAAAGCCCAACCGGATCAAATCCCAACATCAAATCCCACCCCTGTATGAAGAATTCTTGGCAACTGGTAGCTGCTGGGAGAGCACGGATCAGTTTTCTCTCAGTGTGTAGCCCGATAAGTTGATCTTGCTTGAAGTTGAAGTCCACAACACAAACTGGACTTGATTAGAATAAAAGTGGAGGGAGGGAGCAGGAACAAGTTGAGTGAGAGAGGAAGGGAACAGACCTGGGAAGACTTTTGAGTAAGGGCAGATAAATATGATCACATCTCATTGCAGGAAGGCCTGAGACTAGACACTTTTCTCTCTTTTTTTTTAACTTTTGAAACCATATTATTTTACATACCAATCCCATTTCCCTCTCCCACTCCCCCACCCTCTCCCCAATCCACTCCTCAGAGAGAATGAGGTCCCCCATGGAAAGTCAACAAAGTCTGTCATCACTTGAGACAGGACCAAGGTCCTCGCCCCTGTATTTAGGCTGAGCAAAGTGTTCCTCCACAGGTAATGGGTTCCAAAGAGCCATTTATCTCAGTTCATGCACTAGGAATAAATACTAGTTCCACTCCTAGTGGCCTCACAACCTGCCCATGCAACATAACTGTCACCCACATTCAGAGGGCCTAGTTCAGTTTTATGCTGGTTCCCCATCTATCAGTCCAGGATCAATGAGTTCCTACTAGCTCAGGTGAACTGTTTCGATGGGTATCCCCATCATGGTCTTGGTCCCCTTCGCTCATAATATTGCTTCACTCATAGAGAGGCTAACCATTTTTAAAAGTCCAAACCACATGGAGTTTTATATCTTCTGGTTATCTTATGAGAATTTCCCTGTCTACTATCCTTGAAATGGAAACAAATCTACTATATTCAAAACTGATCTTTATTTTTCTGTTGTTGTGGTCATTCCAAAGCACTGGCCTCTTCTCAAAAGCAACCACGAAGTTGAGGATGGCATGAAGAGAGAGAAAATTTTGTCAGAAAGGGAGTTTTCTGTTGGAAAATGAGATCAAACAGCACATGCCCAACTTTTAGGAAAAAAAAAAAGCAATGATGATGCCGTCTCTGAGAAACAGACATGAATATAAATTTCTTGAGTATGTCCCTTTAGATGCAGATCAAACCACTTTATAGAACTTCCAATTAATAGTAGTGGTCCTTATGTGTTTAAAATTCCTTCTACAATACAAACTGTAATGAAGATGGTCCTATGATTTATGAAGTAATGATTGGGGTCTTAAAGGTTGAAGATGAAAATAAACATATTCTGTTATTTAATACAATTAAAAATAAAGTTGCAAAACTATAATAAATACGTCTAAGTGTCAAAATACACTTCTGAGTCTATCATATTTCACAGGTTTTTCAGCTTTAAGGAGATAACACACAATGCAATAACTCCAGCAGAAGTGGATCACTTTCCTTCTTGAACACACTAAGCACATGCTGTTAAGAGGTCAATTAAGGTGGAGGACAGAACTAGTATGACCTACTTAATGGATACAATGTTACTGCTGTTGATGGGAAATGGTGAAAAAAATATTTGTCAAAGTATTCTTCTTGCTTGTGTTAGAAGCTTAAAACATCTTCATTAGGGTTCTTTATTTGAATAATCTTATTCTTCAGGATCGCCAATCCTTTGATGTTTGGAGACTTAAAGATGACACAGGGAATATTCTTTTATTTGGAGAATGAATATTCTCTTTGCTAAATCATTGTACTTGATTTAGTTGGTCTCTTCTTAAAACCTACTTTTTCTTTCTTTTATAAATATTTGCCATCACAAAAGTACAAAAAGGAAACAGTGAGATGTTTTATGTAATCATCATTTTTAGTATCACTCGAAGCTTTGAGTACATGAGATAGTGTTCACGTGTGAAACATTTCTACAGGAAATTTGCATGACCTTAAATAAGGAAACCAAGGGGTGACTTGGCGATTAGCTCTCCTCTTTTCAACTACACACAGACTGACTAAAAGTAGAGACAGGGACCTGCTAATAATGGTAAATCTTGACTATTCTCTCTCATATCCCAACTGCCTATTCACAGTATTCAACCAGTGATCTTACTTGCAAACCATTTATGCTCTACTGAAAATTAATTCTATTGGAGATTGTATCTTAATCATAATTAGGAGAAAAAGATTGATTTTCATTTAAGCATTCAAAAATACATCACTTTTGATAATAAAAATGTAAATAAGTTTTTAAAAAGTTCTACAACTTTAATGGCAAATGAGTATGAAAAGATGCTCCTGCCAAAACCTTAAAAAATACAACCTACAATGTAGCTCTGCT
>PVIU01020385.1:0-34087 GCA_004026605.1 Ondatra zibethicus
ATCTGAATAGAGAATTCTCAACAGAGGATGTTCGAATGGCCAAAAGATACTTAAGGTCATGTTCAACTTCCTTAGCAATCAGGGAAATGCAGATCAAAACAACTTTGAGATACCATCTTACACCTGTCAGAATGGCCAAAATCAAAAACACCAATGATTCCCTATGCTGGAGAGGATGTGGAGTAAGGGGAACTCTCATACATTGCTGGTGGGAATGCAAACTTGTGCAACCACTTTGGAAATCAGTGTGGTGGTTTCTCAGGAAATTGGGAATCAACCTACCTCAGGATCCAGGTGAACAATTTAAATAGACCTATAAGTCATGAGGAAATAGAAGCTGTCATCAAAAACCACCCAACCAAAAAAAGCCCAGGACCAGATGGTTTTAATGCAGAATTCTACCAGAACTTCCAAGAAAAGCTGATACATATAGTGTTTCACATAATAGAAACAGAAGAGTCATTGCCAAACTCTTTTTATGAAGCTAGTTACCCTGATACCAAAACCACACAAAAACTCAACAAAGAAAGAGAATTACAGACCAATCTCGCTCATGAATATTGACACAAAAATTCTCAATAAAATACTGGCAAACCAAATGCAAGAACACATCAAAAAAATTATCCATTATCATAAAGTAGGCTTTATCCCAGAGATGTAGGGCTGGTTCAACATACGAAAATCTATCAATGTAATCCATCATATAAATAAACTGAAAGAAAAAAACATATGATCATTTCATTAGATGCTGAAAAAGCATTTGACAAAATTCAACACCCCTTTATGATAAAGGTCTTGGAGAGATTATGGATAAAAGGATCATATCTAAATATAATAAAAGCAATATACAGCAAGCCAACAGCTAACATCAAATTAAATGGAGAGAAACTCAAAGAGATTCCACTAAAATCAGGAAAGAGACAAGGCTGTCCACTCTCTCCATATCTCTTCATTATAGTGCTTTAAGTTCTAGCAATAGCAATAAGACAACATAAGGAGATCAAGGGGATATGAATTGGAAAGGAAGAAGTCAAATTTTCATTATTTGCAGATGATATGATAGTGTACATTAGTGACCCCAAAAACTCTACCAAAGAACTTCTACAGCTAATAAATACCTTCAGTGATGTGGCAGGATACAAGATCAACTCAAAAAAATCAGTAGGCCTCCTACACACAAAGGATAAAGAAGCAGATAGGGAAATCAGAGAAACTTCACCTTTCACGATAGCCACAAATAGCATAAAGTATCTTGGGGTAATACTAACCAAGGAAGTGAAAGATCTATTTGACAAGAACTTTAAGGCTTTGAGGAAAGAAATTGAAAAGGACACCAGAAAATAGAAGGATCTCCCATGCTCTTGGATTGGTAGGATCAACATAGTAAAAATGGCTATTCTATCAAAGGCAATCTATAAATTCAATGCAATCCCCATCAAAATCCCAACAAAATTCTTCACAGATCTTGAGAGAACAATAATCAACTTTATATGGAAAAACAAAAAACCCAAAATAACCAAAACAATCCTATTCAATAAAGGAACTTCCGGAGGCATTACCATCCCTGACATCAAACTGTATTACAGAGGTACAGTAATGAAAACAGCTTGGTATTGGCATAAAAACAAAGATGTTGACCAATGGAATCGAATTGAAGACCCAGATATTAACCCACAAACCTATGAACACCTGATCTTTGACAAAGGAGCTAAAATTATACAATGGAAGAAAGAAAGCATCTTCAACAAATGGTGCTGGCATAAATGGATGTCAACCTGTAGAAGAATGAAAATAGATCCATATCTCTCACCACGTATAAAACTCAAGTCCAAATGGATTAAAAACCTCAATATAAATCTGACCACACTGAACCTGATAGAAGAGAAAGGGGAAAATAGTCTGCAACACATGGGGACAGGATACCACTTCCTATGTATAACCCCAGTAGCACAGACAATAAGAGCAACAATGAATAAATGGGACCTCCTGAAACTGAGTAGCTTCTATAAAGCAAAGGACACTGTCATTAAGACAAAAAGTCATCCTACTGAATGGCAGAAGATCTTCACCAACCCCACATCAGACAAAGGTCTGATCTCCAAAATACATAAAGAACTGAAGAAACTAGACATTAAAATTCTAAATAACCCAATTAAAAAATGGGGTACTGAACTGAACAGAGAATTCTCAACAGAAGAAGTTCGAATGGCCAAAAGATACTTAAGGTCATGTTCAACTTCCTTAGCGATCAGGGAAATGCAAATCAAAACAACTTTGAGATACCATCTTACACCTGTCAGAATGGCTAAAATCAAAAACACCAATGATAGCCTATGCTGGAGAGGATGTGGAGTAAGGGGAACACTCATGCACTGCTGGTGGGAATGCAAACTTGTGCAACCACTTTGGAAATCAGTGTGGCAGTTTCTCAGGAAATTGGGAATCAACCTACCTCAGGATCCAGCAATACCACTCTTGGGAATATACCCAAGAGATGCCCAATCATCCTACCAAAGCATTTGTTCAACTATGTTCATAGCAGCATTATTTGTAATAGCCAGAACCTGGAAACAACCTAGATGCCCTTCAATGGAAGAATGGATAAAGACAATGTGGAATATATACACATTAGAGTACTACTCAGCAGTAAAAAACAATGACATCTTGAATTTTGCATGCAAATGGATGGAAATAGAAAATACTATCCTGAGTGAGACAACACAGACCCAAAAAGACGAATATGGTATCTACTCACTCATTAGTGGACTCTAGCCATAAACAAAGGACATTGAGCCTATAGTTCACAAGCCTAGAGAAGCCAAATAGCAAGGTGAACCCAAAGAAAAACATATATAGATCCTCCTGGAAATTGGAAGCAGACAAGATTGCCGGGCAAAAGTTGGGAGCATGGGGGTGGGGCGGGGGTGGGGGTGGGGCTGAGCGAAGGGGAGCAGGGAAGAGAGAAGGGAGAAGGAAAGGATTGGGGAGAGCTTGCGGGAGTGGGAGGGTTGAGATGGAGGAAGGGCAGATATAGGAGCCAGGAAGAAGATATCTACATTAAGGGAGCCATTCTAGGGTTGGTAAGAGACTTGGCTCTAGAGGGGATCCCAGGTGTCCACGGGGATTTCCCCAGCTAGGTCCTTGGGTAGCAGAGGAGAGGGTGCCTGAACTGGCCTTGCCCCATAATCACACTGATGATTATCTCAAATATCACCATAGAATCTTCATTCAGCGATGGATGGAGATAGAGACAGAGACCCACATCAGTGCACTGGACTGAGCTCCCAAGGTCCAGTTGAAGAGCAGAAGGAGGGAGAAGATGAGCAAGGAAGTCAGGACTGCGAGGGGTTGGTCTACCCACTGAGACAGTGTGCCTGATCTAATGGGAGCTCACCAAATCCAGCTAGACTGGGACTGAATGAGCATGCAATCAAACAAGACTCTCTTAATGTGGCTGACAATGGGGGCTGACTGAAAAGCCATTGATTATGGCACTGGGACTTGTTTCTACTGCATGTACTGGCTTTTTGGGACCCTAGTCTATTTGGATGCACACCTTCCTAGGCCTGGATGGAGGTGGGAGGGCCTTGGACTTCCCACAGGGCAGGGTACCCTGCCCTATCTTAAGGCTGGAGGGGGAGGGAGGAGGGTGAGTGGGGGAGTAGGAGGAGAATGGGAGGAGGGGAGGAAGTGGAAATTTTTGAATGGAAAAAAAATGGGAATAAAGCCTAGTAGTTGAACAAAAATAAAATAAAATAAACCACACACACACAAATGCACACACACACACACAAAAAAAAAGCAAAGAAAGAGAGAAAGGAAGGGAGGAAGGGAGAAAGGAAGGAATGAAAGAAGGAAGGAAGAAAGGAAGAAGGGAAGGAAGGAAAGAAGGAAGAAAGGAAGAAAGAAAAAGGGAAAGAAAAGAAAAAAGATTTGAGTAAGTAAAAGAAAAATGGGGGCTAGAGAGATGGCTCAGCAGTTAAAAGCATTGACTGCTCTTCCAGAGGACCCGGGTTCAATTCCCAGCACCCACATGGCAGCTCACAACTGTCTGAAAAATCCAGTTCCGGGGGATCTGACACCTTCACACCAATGCACATAAAATAAAGTTAAATAAACCATAAAAAATATTAAAAAAAAATGATTTAGTTCACAGTTTTGAGACACAGAAAAATAACATCGATATTTATTCAGATCTCCCAAGGGTCCCCTCAGTAGACACATATCATGACAGAAGGCCTTAAGGTGGAAATTTATAATTGTTGTTTAATGACGTATACCCTCCATAAATATGTTGACGCCCTAACTCCCAGCATCTCATACAAGGTACTTAGAGATGAGATAGGACCTTTTAAAAAATAATTAAGGTAGTCAGGTGTGGTGATGCAAGCCTTTAATCCCAGTACTCAAGATGCTGAGGCAAATACATCTCTGAGTTCAAGGCTAGCCTGGGCTACAGAGTGGGACAGCCAGGGCTACACAGAGAAACCCAGTCTCGAAAAATCAAAATCAATAAATAATTAAGGTAAAATAAGTTCAGGTGGGTGGGCCCTAATCCAAAAGAAGAGATTAGGTCAGACCCCACAGACTTGTGAGTATGATACTAGTTGGTGCCTATCTGCAATCCAAGGAGAGTGGCCTCTGAGGGTCTAAGCTGCTGACCTTAACTTTGGAAGTCTAGCCTCCAACAAGTAAGAAAATTGTTTATGCTGTCTAGACATAGAGCTGTTTGGTAAGGCTGCCCTAACAAACTAACACAAGAAAAAGGCTTCCAGTGCTCTCTCTTTGGCACTGTTTAGGGAAGTGCCTAGAATGCTCACCATTGACTAATGACTCTTTCACTAAGGCCCTGTGTTTACTCTCACCAGGAGATAACTCTCATGGGGTCAGTTGAAGTTCAGACTGCTCAGTGTGGGGCTGGAGATTTTCAAGAAAGGCAGAACAGTTTAGGGACCGTTTCATGTATGGCTCAGAAATATTTTTTTTAAATAGTTCTTTTGAAATCATGTCTACAAGGATATACTGTAGAAATTCTACTTGGGCTGCATCTTTTGAAGATCGTTATGCGGAACCTAAGGCAACCATTTAGGGCTCACTTACACATTTGATTTATGCCTGGCTTTGGGTTGGACTCAAAGATGAAGGGGTAACAGACAACATTGGCTTCATATATCCTGAGTGTAATTGCTTAAGATGTCTCCCTGAAGCATTATTTCAATGAATACAAGTTGCTCTTCTTTTGTCCTCTTTCTCCCTCCCATGTCTCAAACTGAGAACTCAGGATACGTCAAAGTACTGTCACTGCTATGACCAAATCACTGAGTCCCCCCCAAACCAACCAGAAGACCCAGTCCTGTATGTAAAAGCAAAGAGCCTTTATTCTTACACAAGTTTGCAAACTCAGACTCTCTATGAGTCTAATGTATTGGAGTGACTGGAGAGCCCTGAGCTCTGTTAGGGTTGGGTTTTTATAGTAGTAAAGGTGGGGGTGAGGGATTTCTAAGGTTCAGGACCCCTGATTGGCTGACATTTACCCAGGGGTGTCCTGGTGAAAAGCAACGGGTGTGCGCTGGCAGGTGATCCTATCTACAATGGCTAGAATGTTAGGAATTTCTTTTTGGGGGGTCTGTTCCTGGGTGGTGCCTGGGTAGTATCAGTTTGTGGTCTTTCTTGGAACTAGGTATTGCCTTAGTATGAACTACTGAGACTCAGGCCTCTATTGAGCTTGTCATGACTGGGTCCTACATTCATATGTCAGAACATTCAAAACATTAAAGAGAAGATTTAACTCTTGTGAAACTTTATGATTTCTTAGCACTTTTTCTTTTTGGGGGTATTTTGTTTTGTTTTGTTTTTTGAGACAGGCTCTTGATGTGGGATTCCCCTCTGTATGCTATGAATATGTTTTATTGCCATTGGTTTATAAAGAAGCTGCTTTCAGCCAATGGCTTAACAGAATATAGTTAGGCTGGAAGATATATATATATATATATATATATATATATATATATATATAGAGAGAGAGAGAGAGAGAGAGAGAGAGAGAGAGAGAATAGACTGAGTCAAAGAGACACCATGTAGCTGCTGCAGGAGACAGACGTACCAGTACCTTGCCGGTAAACCACAAGCCTTGTGGTAAAATATAAAATAATGGAAATGGGCTAATTTAAGATATAGAAGCTAGTTAGCAACATGCTTAAGCTATTGGCCAAACAGTTTTGCAACTAATACAGATTCTGACTGAATATTTTGGGTATGGACAGCAGGGAACAAATGAGCAGTCTCTGGCAACAGGCTTTCTCTGTAGCTTTGGAGCCTGTCCTGGAACTCACTCTGTAGACCAGGCTGGCTTTGAACTCACAAAGATCTTCCTGCCTCTGTCTCCTGAGTGAGCTACCACTACTAGGCACTTCTTTGCACTTTATAAAGGAGAGTTAGAAAGACATAGGTAGACAAAGTCAAAGTGGGCCCCCCTATCCAGATGGTAGCCTCTTGTTCCCAGAAGACACTGTGAGCAGAAAGGGTGGGGAGGCACAGGGGCCAGTATCTAAACTAGCCCAATAGGGGAAATGGGAGGAAGTGGGAGTAGGAGGGAGGGTTATAAAATGTCTAGCTGGAGTCCTAGACTTAAGACCTTCCTATCTGGGAGAAAAAAAACCTGTTACTTTCCCCTTTTCAGAATTTTCCCAGACATTCAATTCTTTGTTCATTCCAGGGGATGAGTTTGGTCACCCTCCTAGATGACCATCTGAACCCGGGTTCCATTTCATACTTTGGTCGTTAAAATGTGTACCTTGCATTTCTCTAAGTTATTTAAGCTGGATCATACAAGTAGTTCTATTTTTAGGGTTTTAATTTTTTCCTTTATAGATTTGCTTTCTGTTGCTGTGCTAAAACACCATGACCTGGTTTTGGCTTAAGGTTCCAGAGGAATAAGAGTTTGTCATGAAGGGTAAGCAGACATGGCCAAGGGGGGGGGGTAAGGTAAGGGTGTAGGGGAGAGGGAGAGAAAGAAAGGGCAGGGACTGGCCTGAGGTTTCTTATTCTCAAAAGTCCCACTTCCATGATTGACACTTCCCCAATGGGCACCACCAACTGAGGATGAAGAGCTCAAACTCCAGCCTGTGGGGGCTATTTCCCACCGAAACCATCACATCTCCAGACTGGTTTTTGTGGCGGCTGTACAATCTCACTAGCAGTCCCAAGTTAATTTTTCGTTTTCAGTCTTTAAACCAAAGACAGAACACAGTATAGCACAGGTATATTAGGAAACATTGAAAAATTCATAGAGCATCAGCAGATTTGTGTATATCTAAAAATAGCATCGATCTCTTTTAAAGTTCAAGGTAAGAAAAATATTATTCTATAATCTGGTGTAAAACTGCTCTATAATCTGGTACTTTTTTCTGAAGAACAGTTTAATAAACAGAAAATAAAAATTCATATTTTCACAAAAAGCATATTAATGGTTTCCTTTTATAGAAAAATGCCTGTAAATAAAATTTCCTTATATAATACACATCATTTCAAATACTACTTTAAGTGGCAATATTGCATAAACATACAGAAAAAAGTTACCAAACCTAGATAGTTTTATTTTTTTCCATTCAAAAAAAAATTACATTTCCTCCCCTTCTCCCAGTCCCCTCCCACTCCCCCCACCCCTCCTCCCTCCCCCTGCTTCCTTAAAAGAGGGCATGGTGCCCTGCCCTGTGGGAAGTCCAAGGCCCTCCCGCCTCCATCCTGGCCTAGGAAGGTGTGCATCCAAATAGACTAGGCTCCCAAAAAGATAATACATGCAGAAGAGATAGGTCCTGGTGTCATTGTTGATGGCTTCTCAGTCTGCCCCCATTGGCAGCCACATTCAGAGTCCAGTTTGATCTTATGCTCTTTTAGTCCCAGTCCAGCTAGATTTGGCATAATCTGGTACTTGAGAGGTGAAGACAGGGTCTCAGGTATTAAGGTCACCTCAGCTACATGGTGAACTTTAGGCCAGTATAGGCGGAGTCTTCCTGTCCAGACCACTTGCTTCCAAATAACCAACACAGAGATTTAGGATTACTTATAAATGCTGGGACAATAGTTCAGACTTGTTACTAGCTAACTCTTACATTTTAAATTAACTCATATTTCTTATTTATACTCTGCCATGTGGTGGTACCTTCTTTCAACAAAGTATGATCAGGCCAGCCTTGGTTATACAAGACCCTATCAAGAACAGCAACTGTAGTTAATGTCTTGCAATTGATTTTTGTTTTATTTTGCTGTCAGTTATTTGGTTGGTTTCTATTTGTTTTAGACAGAATCTTGCTGTGTACATAGCCTGGGCTAGAGATCCTCCTGCCTCTGTCTTCTGAGTCTTTGTATTACAAGTATGTGCCACCAATCAGCTCATCATCATTACTTGCTTTATTTTTTTCTGTTTTTGAGACAGAATCTTACTCTATAGCCCAGACTGCCCTCAAACTAGGGACAATTATCCTGCCTCAGTCTCCCAGGTACTAAAATAATGATTTTAATGATGCACATAAAATAAATTTTATAAATTATTCATTGAGCTGCATATGGTGATTGTGATAGTTTGAATGTAATTGGCCCCCATAATCTCACAGGGAGTAGCACTATTAGGAAGTGCAGCTTTGTTGAAGTGGGTAAGGCCACACTGGAGCAAGTGTGTCACTGTGGGGGCAGGCTTCGAGGTTTCCTATACTCAGGATACCACCCAGTGTCTCAGTTGACTTCCTGTTGCCTGCAAGATAAAGGACTCTCAGCTACTCCTCCAACACCCTGTCTGTCATGCTCCCAGCCATAACGATAATGGACTGAACCTCTGAAAGCTGTAAGTGAGCCCCCTCAATTAAATGTTTTCCTTGTAAGAGTTGCTGTGGTCATGGTGTCTCTTCATAGCAAAAGAAACCCTAAGACAGTGGTATACACCTGCAATCTGAGCATTTAGGAGGTAAAGGCAGGAGGATTGTAGTAAGTTAGAGACTTGGTGGGTGTACAAAGTGAGTTCCAGACCAGTGACGGATGCACAGTGAAACCCAATCACACTATACAAAATTTACAGAGGGACATAGAGACAGAAGGAGTCACTGAATATTTACTATATGCTGCACACCAATGACTTTACACAAAGTGATTCATTTCAGTGGTATATTAGTAGTGGAGAAATGGGCAGAATTTAAATTTCTTTTTTTCTTTTCTTTTTCTTCTTCTTCTTCTTCTTTTTTTTTTTTTTTTTTTTTTTTTTTTTTTTTTTTTTTTTTTTTTTTTTTTTTTTTTTTTTTTTTTTTTTTTTTTTTTTTTTTTTTTTGGTTTATCGTTCAGGGTTTCTTTGTAGCTTTGGAGCCTGTCCTGGAATTAGCTCTTGTAGACCAGGCTGGCCTCAAACTCACAGAGATCCACCTGCTTCTGCCTCCCAAGTGCTGGGATTAAAGGCGTGTGCCATCATAGCCCAGCTCAGAATTTAAATTTCTAACCATTCCGCATTAAAGTTAAACTAGTAAGCCTGGTGGTGGTGGCACAATCTTTAATCCCAGCACTTGGGAGGTAGAGGCAGAAGTGGGGCTGGAATCCCTGAGTTTGCAGCCATCCTTGTCTACAGAGTGAGATCCAGGACAGCTAGAGCTGCACAGAGAAACCCTGTCTCAAACACCCCCTATGTGGTAGGAGGCTGCTTGTTTGTTTCCCAGCCACCCAGATTCCCAAAATAATCACACAGAAACTATATTATTTAAATCACTGATTGTCCAATGACTCTAGCATATTCCTAGCAAGCTCTTACATATTCAATTAACCCATTTCTATTAATCTATGTATCGCCACATGGCTGTGGCTTATGGGATAAAATTCTGTCAGGAGTCTGTCTCTGGTGGGGCTACATAGTGTCTCCCTGACTCTCCCTTCTTTCTCCCAGCATTCAGTTTAGTTTTCTCTGTCTAGCTCTGTTCTGCCCTGCTCTGCTATAGGCTCAAAGCAGTTTCTTTATTAACCAATGGTATTCACAGCATGCAGAGGGGAATCCCACATTACCCCTCTCCCAATAAAGGAAATAAAACTAAATGGCTTAGATTTCTAAGCACTCGACTACAAAACACTTAAATTGTTTGTCTTAAGTAACAGTTTTGAAACCATCTTACTATGTAGCCCAGAACTTGTTACTAGTTGGCCTCAAACTCACCAAGATCCACCTGCTTCTGCCTCCTGAGTACTATGAATAAAAGTGTGTGCCACCACCCAGAAGTAACCGTTTTTGCTTTTTTTTTTTTTTTTAGATTAATTAACTTTTGGTACAATCTTGTTCTATAACCCAGACTTTAAGAGTCACAGCTCTGAGGGGAAAGGCTTCCCCAACAGAAGTGTTGCAGATCTGAAGGGGGAGTTTTTCCCCAGTGGAAGGATTACAGCTCTGAAGGGAAAGGTATCCTGACAGTCAGGAGTTAAGGATTACTACAAAGTCACACCACACAAGAAACTTCACACAAGAGATTTATCAGGAAAGACACAGGAGGGTGGCTGCCTCTTCTCTGGGGAGAAACAACAAAGAACTAAGTAGGAGGCAGGCTTTATATAGGATTTCTTGGGGGTGCAGTTTTCCAGGGTGGAGATTTGCAGGGTAGAGATTTGTAGGGTGGGGATTGCTGAATTAGCCTTGAAATTTTAGCCCTTCTGTCTCAGCTTCCTAAGTGCTGGGACTAAAAACCTATGTCAGTCTTTGTCAATATATTTTTAATTTAATTTAAAAAGTCTGCCTTCCTTCCTTCTTTTCTTTCTTTCTTTTTTTTTTCCTGCAGGGTCTCACTAGAAAGCCTTGACTGACCTGGAACACAGTATGTAGACTAAGGTGGCCTCTGGCTCACAGAGGTGCGCTTGCCTCTGCCTCCCAAGTGCTGGACTGAAAGTGACCAAGTCCGGCTTTAATTTCTAAAGATTTTTGTTTGTTTTTCAAGACAGGGTTTCTCTGTGTGATGGCTGTCTTGGAACTCACATTATAGAACAGGCTGACCTCGAACTCACAGAGATTTGCCTGCCTCTGCTTCCGGAGTGCTGAGTTAAATTATATACACATATAAACTTCAACATCCTAGCTAATTCAATCTTTTAATTAGTTTCTAGCTAATTTCAAGACTTTAGTAATTTGTTTTGTTTTGTTTTAACTTAAACAGCAAAATTAAAGGGAGAGAGATTCATTTTAGACAGGGTTTATCTGTGTAACAGCCCTGGCTGTCCTGGAACTCACTCTTTAGACAAGGTTGCCCTTGAACAGAGATCTACTGGCCTCTGCCTCCTGAGTGCTGGGATTAAAGGCATGTGCCACCACCCCCAGCGAGAGATTAATTTACTAGCTAAAAATTATAAATAGATATTAATTTGGGAGTAAAATTTGCACTATCTCTTTTTTGGCCTTGGAGAATTACCACATCTCTTTTAAATAAATGTGGTTTCAAGGGGCACATTATCTTCCGTATCTCACTTCTAGTCTAATTGTAGGATTCAAGACAAACGACTGCTTGCAGGCTAGTTTTATTATAACCAGTTGTTTCTTCAGAGATATTGTTCTTCTGTCAAGTATTTGCTTAATTATATAGTTAAAATGAATTTTGAGCAACCTCTGTTTTTAACTTATTTTTAGTTGAAATATTAAAAAAAATTAACTTTTTTAAAAAAAAGTCATATTTCATAGGGTTCTTTGAAGGACCCTTGCCAACTGAGGTATCCCTATTCCTATTTTAAGGGACTTTCCTGATAGAGGTTGTTTGTAATGGAAGCTGAGTTACTTGCTTTCACCTAAACAGAGAAGTTGGCATGTCTGCCTAGCAACAGCAGCCGAAACCTTCTGTTGTGGAAGGTTCCCTAGGAGTAAGAAGGGAGGAGGAGGAGCAGGAGGAACAGATTAATCTGATTTTCCTAGTAGGGGACAGAGGCCTGGTTGTTTGAGGAGGGACAGGCTTTCAAAGAGATAGCTTTTAGGTTAGTACATGCTGGACTAACCTTATGACTGCTAGAAATTAGGCCTGAGTTTACTGCAAGAGCCAGGCTTTTATCTGGCAGATGTGTTCCCAGGTGTTCAGCAGACAACTGGACTGAAGAAAAATAGTACAGAACCCTCTCTGCATAAGACTGATTCGGTTTAATTTACAAGTTAGGCACAGTTAGCAACTAATGATAAGTAGAACAATTACAACAATATATAAGAGAAATCTATTGAAAACTCAGGAATTCTTTCTGGATTTTTTCACAGCATTTTTGGTTTGCAGTTGTCCAGAGGTGACTGAAATCACCGAACCTTCAGATAAGTGGGGACTACTGTATTCAGTAAAGAGATTACAGATTTAGCTCACATCAAAAGCAGCAAACACAATCAATAAAGACACCAAGAAATAAATATAAATAAAATATAATTAATATAAATAAAAATAAGCTTAAATTTTTACCTTCATGAAGTTACAATTAACAACAAAGAACTTTTCCTAGATGTTTAGGAAAGGGTGTGTTTTTCTTTAAATTTATTATGTATACAGTGCTCTACCTGAATGCCAGAAGAGGGCAACAAATCCCATCACAAATAATTGTGAGCCACCATGTGGTTGCTGGAAGAGCAGCCAGTTCTCTTAACCTCTGAGCCATCTCTCCAGCCCCAGGGTGTGGTATTTTTGAGATAATTATAAAAACTACTTGAGCTGATGTGGTGGCTCACACCTTTAATCCCCCGAAGTTAAGAGGAAGAGAGGCTAGCCCCATGAGTTACATTGTGTGTTCCAGGCCAGCCTGGGCTACAAAGTAAGAGCCTGTCTCAAGAACCAAAGCCAGGCATGGGGACATACACCTGTAATGCTGCTCTCTGGAGGCTGAGGATCGGGATTTCTAGGCCGCCAGTCTGTGCTATAGGGTAATTTGTTACAAAAACAAAACAGACCCAGGCAAACGAAAACCAAACTAAACAACTAATCAACCAACAAAACAAACCAATAACCAGCGAGTTATTGTTTATTGAGGGAGAGGTAGAAGTTGAAGTTTTTTTGTTGTTGTTGTTTTGTTTTTTATTTTGATTTTTCGAGACAGGATTTCTCTGTAGTTTTTTTTGTTTTGTTTTGTTTTTGTTTTTCGAGACAGGGTTTCTCTGTGGCTTTGGAGCCTGTCCTGGAACTAGCTCTTGTAGACCAGGCTAGCCTCGAATTCACAGAGATCCGCCTGCCTCTGCCTCCCGAATGCTAGGATTAAAGGCGTGCCACCAATGCCCGTCAGCTAGCTATTTGTTTTTTAATTAATGTTGGTGATTTTACACTGAAGAAAGGAGAGACTGGGCATGGGGTACACGTATTTAACCCCAGCACTCAGGAGAGAGAGGCAGGAGAATCTCTGTGATTTGTAGATCAGCCTGGTCTATAGAGTGAGTTTCAGGACAGCCAAGACTACATAATAGAGACAGGATCTCTCAGAAAACAGGAACAGAAACAAAACAAACAAACAAAACTAAAAATAAAGGACAGAATCACAAATTCTCTGCTTTCACAACCAAAGTCGAAGCAAAAAGCAGAGTGCAGTGTGGGGGAGTATTAAAACAGGTGTTGATCTGAGGATTGTTTTAATGAGAAATTAGTACTTCATTGTATTAGAATTCCATTTCTTTCTGTTCTCTATAACAAGTGTTTGGCTAAACTGAATTCTGTCAAAAAATATGCCCATTTTCCCAAAGTAAACCAGCATCTTTATTCCAGTAGGAGTCAAAACTGTCTGCAGAAAGTTCCAAAGTTTAGAAGTTCTCTCCTCCAAATATTTTTCTCTCGTTTTGGTATGGAGTACCCACACAGCTTAAGACGCGTTGGAGCAGTCCCATACAGGCCTTGGGGGCAGAGGCTGGACTCTTTGAGAACTCAGTAAGAATGCTGACAAAGGCAAAATTGGCAGGACAGAGGCCGGGATAAAAGAAACCATCTAACACACACACACACACACACACACACGCACGCACGCACGCACGCACACACACACACACACACACACACACGCACACACGGTTGGGGAAAGGTGGGATGTAAAAAGATGCAAGAGTAGAAGAAGGGTTCAGAGTTGAGAAAGTGACAAGCTCAGAGGCAGTGGGAGCTCCGTAGGAGCGAGCCTACGGGCACCGCCTGGCTACTTGCTTGCCGGGATCAAAGGCACTGTGGCCACCGACCCAGCGGGCGGCGGGGGAGGAGGTGGGACCAGTTTGCCCACTCAGGGCGCGACAGCGCTCGAGACACGGGCGGGGCGCGTCGCCCGCTCCGGGCAGGGCGTTGGGGCTGGTGACTCAGAGCTTTTCTTTGGGCCCCGCCCTTCGCCGGCCCCGCCCCGCCTCGTTGACCACGCCCTCCACTCCGTTGGCCCCCACCCCGTGAGGAGGAGCCTCGCCCTCATCTCCGCCCCAGTCTCGGGGCGGGCTGGAGTCTGAGGAAGAGGAAGGGGACGAGGACAACGAGCGACGGGCGGCGGAGGACGCGGAGGAGGAAGGGGAGGCCGACCAACAAGATGGCCCCTGCTGCAGGAGCGGCCTCAGCAGCAGCAGGTGGGGGGCTGGAGGCGGCGCTGGCGGTGGCGGCTACGGCCGTGGTCCCGCGGCCTGGGACAGAGTCAGAGTCGATGGTGGCGGCGGCGGCGGCGGCTGCCGCGACGGTGGCGACGGCCGCAGGGACTCGGAGCTGAGAGGAGCTGCTGCTCGGACCAGCGCGGTGAGCAAGTGGCGGGCGGCAGCGTGCGGAGCGGGGCGGTCGCGGCCGAGAACAATAGGCGGCGGCGGCGGCGGGGATGGGGCCGTCCTCACCCGCCCTGCGCTCGGGACCGGCCCCGGGGCTTGTCAGTGGCCGGCGTCCTTTAGGCCTCAGGCCTCCGCGTGCCGTCCGGAGGGCCTGCCGGGGTAGGTAGGCCGAGGGGCGGTGCAGACACCGCCCTGGACCAAAAGAAGGCTGGGATGGCGGGAGGGGTAAGGGGTCTGAGGCTGCCTGGTCCGCGGTCCCTTGGAGGACAGCCGGCGGGCGGAGAGTTGCTCGCTCGCAGGAAATGTTTGGACCCCTGTCTGTGCGGTGGGGGAGGGAGAAGGCGCCTGTAAACAGCCGCCGCTTCTGTTTCGCTGCCAGGCGTGGCTGCTCCCTCCCCAGCCCCCTTCCTCGGCCAAGTGGGTTTTAGGGTGTCGGTTTCCCTGGAGTTCCTGTAGATACACCCTATTGGCCAAGGCGAAACCATGTGCAGGTGCCTTTTTCAAAAAGGCGTAAGTGCCACAACAACAACAAAAATACACAAAATAAGGTTGTCGGTAAAGGATGGAGTTCTAAGGGGTGGACCTTTCCTAACACCATTCTAAACATCAGATCTCTGTAAACATCACTGGACTCACATCCCTGTGAGAATGAACTGAAACAAGGGCTCTTTTGAAGCAGCAATAATATAACTCTTGACATCCCAGAATAGTCTGTGAAACTGGAAACAAAGCCACTTACTGGCAACACGGAGACAGATTGTTAAGGTTTGAGCAGAACTTTTCCAGCTAGCCGTTTTGAATTGTGTACGGCAGAGGAAATAACATTAAACCATTCTGGTACAGTGACGATCTTCTCTGAAACACTCAGGAGAGGACTGGTTGGTTCATCTGCCCCCTTAGGATTTCTTGTGTCTATCCCGTGTTCTGATATTTTCGCCAGTTTGCCCTCAAAGTAATTGGCATGGAACCTTCTTCTCTGCTTGAATTTTCACATTTAAAGCTTACTTTCTAAGATTTCAGAAACTCTTAGCCTGACATCATGATGCATGCCTATAATCCTAGCACTCCAGAGGCTGAGACAGAAAGATTCTGAGTTCAAGACTGACGACACCAGTCTCAAAAAACCAAATCAGGGCTGGAGAGATTGCTCAACGATTAAAAGCAGTACTTCCAGAGGACCTGGGTTCAATTCCCAGCACCCACATGGCACCGAACAACTGTCTATAACACCAAGATATGACACCTCACATGGATATATATGCAGGCAAAACACCAATGCATATAAAAATAAATAATTAAAAAAAAAATCAACCAAACACTAAACAGTGGAAACTTTTACTGATAATTTTCAAAAACAAGGAAGAATTGTGCTCTAAGTGCCTAGGTTTAGGGTGAGACAACCCTTCTTTTATATTAGTTTATTATACTTCAGTAATATCTTAAAACTTAAACGTTAACTATTTCTCCTAAACGTTAACTTTATAAGTCGTTTACCACATGTATTTTTAAGTAAAGAGGGAAGAGGAGAATTCTATTCCAGTTTCTAGTGCGTATGCAGAAAATTATATTAAAAAGCTTGAATGCATTCAAGGATCCTGCTTAATATTCACTTGCAGGATCTATTAGGGACTTTGTATTTCTTCCTTTTATTGTTTTAGAGACAGGGTCTTGTAACACAGGCTGGTCAGGAATTAATAGTTTTCCTGTCTCATCCTGAATCCTGGGCTGAGTTAATGTTCTTTTTTTTTTTTTTCTTTCTTTCTTTCTGTTTGAGACAGGGTTTTTCTGTGCATCCCTGGCTGTTCTGGATCACAATCTGTAGACCTCTGCCTTCTGAGTGCTGGTATTAAAGGTGTTTGCCACCACCGTGCAACTGAGTTAGCATTCTTTGTTTGTTTTTTTGTTTTTTCGAGACAAGGTTTCTCTATAGCTTTGGTGCCTGTCCTGGAACTAGCTCTTGTAGACCAGGCTGGCCTCGAACTCACAGAGATCTGCCTGCCTCTGCCTCTCGAGTGCTGGGATTAAAGGCGTGTGCCACCACTGTGGCCTGGCGAGTTAACATTCTTAAAAGAAAAGTTGACCTGTACAGACAAAATACTGGCCAAACGGTGGTGGTGCATGCCTTTAATCCCAGTATTCGGGAGGCAGAAGCAGTTTGAGTTTGAGATCAGCCAGGTCTACAAGAGCTAGTTCCAGGACAGGCTCCAAAGAGAGAAACTCTGTCTCGAAAAATGAGAGAGAGAGAGAGAGAGAGAATACTGATTGATAGCTTTTGCCAAAATTTATAGGTTAAATTCCTAATTAGAATTTATCTCTGTCATTGTTCAGTAATATGAAATTTAATTAGCAGTACTAGTTTCTAGTAATGCTGCAGGGATTGATGGTGAATAATTATAAAAGGTAAACTGAGCCATCTTGTTTATGATTTGAAGTATAGTATAGCAGATTCATATCAGCAATCTTATTTTATGCCTTAGCATAGCATTATCATTGATGAATTGATCTTTGGAGTCATGGAGAAACAACTTTTACATGGTTCCTGCTAATGTTACTTGTGACTTTTGGAAGGGGTGACTAAGAATTTCAGAACACTTTCTTTTTGTTGTTAAAGAACTCAAATTGGTTTTTCTTTTCATACTGAATTTTGTTAGACACAGATGGAATATCATTTGTATTATAATGCTACTTATATTCATTTATGGCCCTAAACATATTACAAGAAATACATAATACTAACTTATGAGTTTGTAGGTTTTAAGTTAGAAAGAAATACATTGTTTCATCAAGGACTTACTAATCTCATTTGCTACGGTTTTTCTACAGACGAAAGTCTTCAATTAGGGAATCATGGAGAGATGGCTCAGTGGGTAAGAGTGCTTGCTGTGCGGGTGTGAGGACATAAGTTCAAATCCTCAGCACTCATGTAAAAAATGGTGTGTGTTATGCATGCCTCTAACCTCTCTCATTGTGGTGGGGGCAGGATGGGAGGATCAGTGAGTGGGGTTTACTGGTCACCAGCCTAGCTCCAGGTTTGTTGAGAAATCCTGTCTCAAAGGAATAAGGCAGAATGCTAGAGAGCAGCAGGTGAGCACTTCCCTGTGTGTTGTTTATCTGCATATAAACATGCACATGTAACTCCACACACTCAAATCTTTTTTGTTTGTTTGTTTTTAAAGATAGAGTTTCTCTGTGTAGCCCTGGCTGTTCTAGAACTTGTTTTATAGATCAGGCTGGCCTTGAACTCACAGCTCCTCCTGCCTCTGCTGGGATTAAAGGCGCAGTATACCACCAACACTACCTGCCTAAAATCTTTTTAAAAATCACTACATGGAGTCGGGTGGTGGTAGCACCCCTTTAATCCCAGCACTTGGGAGGCAGAGTCAGGCGGATCTCTGTGAATTTGAGGCTAGCCTGGTCTACAGAGTGAGTTCCAGGACTGGCTCCATAGCTACTGAGAAACCCTGTCTTGAAAAAAGAAAAATTTAAATCTGAAATTGGATATTGACCATTTGTGGATAGACTCAGTCAGTATCCTTTTGTTTTATTTTTTTTAGAGTCAGCATCCTTATTTTTATTAAACCTTAAAATGTTTCCTAGGGCATTGTTTTGATTTTTTTCTCAAAATTGTTTTAAAATATGATTCCTTAGTTTTCATATCTTCAGTATCAGTTTAGTCTTACTATTTTAGTTCAGATTTTCTCAAATATTTAAACAGTTCAGTGTGGTGGCTCATGTCTATTACCCCTGCTCTTAAGACACAAAGGCAAGAGTGTTGTCTCAAGTTTGAAACTATTCTGGGCTACGAGATCTTGTCTCAAAAAAAAAATAGTTTAAAAATTTTTCTTTATTTTGTTTTTTTGAGACAGGGTTTCTCTGTGTAACAGTCCTGACTGTCCTGGAAATTGCTTCGTAGACAATGCTGTGTAGGCTGGTCTCGAACTCACAGAGTTCTGCTTCCTGAGTGCTGTGGTTATAGGTGTGCACCACCACTGCCTGGCTAAATTAATGAATTAATTCATTAATTTATTTTGGGGCAGGGTCTTATTATGTTAGTAAGTGTTGACTTTGTAGACCAGGCTGGCTTCAAACTCTTAGCGATTGTTGCTTTTCTGCCTCTGGAATTAAAGGCTTGTATCACCATGTCCAGCCTTTAGATTTACATTTTCTTAATAGAGTTAAAAATTTTGTTGAATGCTATGAAGAGATTGGAAAGGGGACTATTGTTGTATATCATTTAAAAAATTATTGGGCTGGGGGTGTATGACTCTGTGCTTGCCTAGCATTCATATGGGGCTTAGGTTCTAGCCCCAGCACAAAACATTGAAACTCAAAAAAGACCCCCAAAGCTGTGGGTCATTGCTCTTAGCATTGTAGAGGCAGAGATAGTAGGATCACTGCAAACCTGAGGCTAATCTGGGCTACAGAGTAAGTTCTAGATAAATCTGGACTAGAATGAGGCCTCCCTCAAGAAAGCAAACAAAACTCTGTGTGTGTGTGTGTAGTTTTTGTGAGCATGTTCATTAAAACTATTTATTTAGTCCTTCTAGTTATGTTGCATTGTTATCCTTATTTCACATATACAGAATCTGTGGTTAGAAGCAGCTAAGTAAATAGCGAAAAGGTCACATAATTAATAGGTAAAAATGACCTCAAATCTGGGTCTTGTCACACAAATTTGCTGTTTTACAACAGCCACCATATGTATCATTATTAAACCTAAAACCATCTTTTATATTGACAAATATCTTTTTCCTACTATGAATTATGTTTTATAATAGTGTACTTGACCCCTAACTTTCTGTTATTTGTATGCTGCCAAACACTTATATGATCAAAAAGATATACGTTTAAATTCTTAAAAAAAAATCATTTTTGGAAGCAGGTCCAAATGCTATAAAATATGGACATTCGTATTTTTTATCTTTCAATTTTTATTTTATGTGTATGAGTGTATGTGTGTACACCATTCTGGTTCCTGCAGAAGTTAGAAAAGGATAGATTCCCCCAGATGACCATATGGGTGCTGGGAACCAAACTCAGGTTCTCTGCAAGAACAACAGGTGCCCTTAACCCTCTAAGTCATCTCTCCAGTACCTAGAAATCCACATTTTTAGCAAGACAGATTTTTGGCATTGCTATAGTTTGTCACATAATTACTAAATTGTACCTTTGAATGACTTTCTGAAAAATTAAAAATAATTTTAATAATATTTAATATTGTCAAGCTAGATCATCTGTTACTTGAGCTTCTTCATTGATGTTTTTCTCCCCTTTATTACGCCATAGCGCATTTAGAATTTTGCAAAGTCTTAGGGGCTTAGTATGGATTTGGTGGGGCCCGATTAGTTTGTTTTTCATGTATCTATCAGTGGTCAGTCTGCCACACAGTGAATAAACTGTTAAGTGATCCCTGTTTGGTGACTGTCTTGGGTCAGGATGTTCCTTGGCAGGGTTTTCTGACCTGGTTTAGCTTTGGTACTGACTATATTTATGCTCAAGGGTCAGGTATTCTTCAGGATTGGGTTCAGAAAGACTTCTCAGATTTGTCTGTACCAAGATTTGAAAATCAGTGTGCTTCCATATGATTTATTTAGTTCATTATCTCCTGGGCAAGGCTGGATTTGAATTACCTTTGGAGGTTAGAATGTTTCATCAGACATTTATATAAAGAAATTATTTTACTTTAGAATTTAAGATATTTCTTATATTTTCAGGCATGAGATTTCTCAGTCTGCAGACCCTGTGTGTCCTTTAGCCCTTTAGTATTTTCTTTTGTGTGTATGTTTGTGTGTGTGCATATGCCTATTAGCGTGTGTGTTTGCAAGTGATAAGCCAGAGGAAGGTGTTGAGAATCTTCCCGGTATCACTATGACCTTTATGTGTGTGTGTGGGGGGGGTGTGCATGCCACAGCATGCATGTGGAGGTTAGAGGACACCTTGAAGAAGTTGGTTCTCTTCTACTTTTTTGTTCCCAGGGGTTGAATTCAGGTTGTCAGACTTGGTGGCAAGTGCCTTTACCCACTGATCAGTCATCGCTGAGGCCTGTCCACCTTTAATTTTTGAGACAGGGTCTCTTAGTGAACTTGAAGCTCATTTAATAGCTGGACTATCTGGCCAATGAGAGTGCCACCAACACTGTGGCTATAGGCACATTAACCTGTGCCCTCAGGTCCTAGGGACCTGAATTCAGGTTCTCATGCCTGCATGGCTAGCACTTATTGGCTTGAGTCATTTCCTTAATTTCCTTGTCTGTCTGTCTTTTTTAAAGATTTATTTTTTTAAATATTATGTATAGTGTTCTGCCTGCATGCTAGAAGAGGGCACCAGATCTCATTATAGATGGTTGTGAGCCACCATGTGGTTCCTGGGATTTGAACTCAGGACCTCTGGAAGAGCAGCCAATGCTCTTAACTTCTGAGCCATCTCTCCAGCCCCCAAAAACTCATTTTTAAAGTAAGTCTCTGTCTCTCTGTATGTGTCTTTCTGTCCCTCCCCTTTGTGTTTGTGTGTGTGTGTGTACCTGTAAAATGCAGGTACCCACAGAGTTCAGAAGAGGGAAGGTATCAGGTCCCCTAGAGTTGTGAATTGCTGTGAACCACCCAATTTTGGAGCTGGGAACCAAACTCAGGTTATCTGGAAAGACCAACAAGGCTCTTAAGTGCGGATCCATCCTGTTAGCCCTCTCTTCAGTGTTTCTTAATGAATACAGGAATCTTGAAATCTGAACAAAGGAGCTAGACCTGGTTGTATATTCCTATAATCTTAGCACTGGAGGGGCTGAGTCAGAAGGATGAGAAGTTTGCAGTCTTTCTATATAGAGGGTTCCAGGCCAGTTCAGACCAAAGGACTTAATTGAGCATCTTTGGAAAATGCCTTACTCATAATTATGCAAAGCTTGATTACCTTTTGTGTAGTTGTAAAGCAGAATAAAAGTTGTAAATTAAGTGTGAGAGTAGAAGAGCTATAGGTAAGATATTTAACAAGGAGACTAGTAAAAGAAATTGCCTCCCACCCCCTCGGGTGGGGGGCTGGAGAGATGGTTCAGAGGTTAAGAGCACTGGCTGCTCTTTCAGAGGACCCCGGTTCAATTCCCAGCACCCACATGTCAGCTCACAACTGTCTGTATCTCCAATTCCAGGGGATCTGACACCCTCATACAGACATACATGCAGGCAAAACTTCAATGCACATAAAATAAAAATTAATTATTAAAAAAAAGAAATTGCCCCTAACAATAACAAAAAATCCTACCACCTATGTTATCCTAGAGCAGCATCTACCTGCCTAATACCTGTAGACTTTTGAGAGGATCATTAAATATTATGCCGTATATTCCTGGCAATAAATTCTCTGTGGAAATTTTAAAGTATTTTTTTAATAAGAATAATAAAAAAGTTACAGAAGTATATAGTAGAGTTGAAAATAGTAGTGGGTTTTGTGTTATTTTGTTTTGCTTTGTATGAGATAGTCTCATGTAGTCTAGGCTGGCCTCAAAATTAGCCAGGTGGTGGTGGCGCATGCCTTTTATCTAGGCACTAGGGAGGCAGAGGCAGGTGGATCTCTTGAGTTCTAGACCAACTTGGTCTACAGAGTAAATTCCAGAACAGGCAGGACTGTTTCATATAGAAATCCTGTCTCGAAAAATAAAAACAAAAAAAATCTGCTGTGTAGCCAACTTCTCATCCTCCTACCTCCATCTGATTCTTTTGCCTCAACCTCCCAAGTGCTGGGATTCCAGGTGTGTTTTTTATCTAGGTCTGGAATCTCAGGCCTTTTGCATGCTAGGCAAACATGCCGCCAACTGAGCCACATCCCCAACATAAGAGAAAGCTGTTAGAGCATAGACTTTCAAGTGAAAACTATCCAAGTGCTCTTTTCTTTAAACAAGCTCCTTTTTTTTTCTTTTGGCTTTTTCTTTTCTTTCTTTTTTTCTGAGACAGGGTTTCTCTGTGTAGCTTTGGATCCTGTCTTGGAACTTGCTCTGTAGAGCAGGCTGGCCTCGAACTCACAGAGATCCACCAGCCTCTGCTCCCCGAGTGCTGGGATTAAAGGCATGTTGGAGTTCTTTTAAGATTTACATTTTATTATCTCTCATCCTCTTTCCCCTTTCTTTCTTTCTTCTTTTCTTTCGTTTCTTAAGACAAGGTTTTTGTTCTGGAACTCACTCTGTTGACCAGGCTTACCTTGAACTCACAGAGATCCGCCTGCCTCTGCCTTCCAAGTGCTGGTACAAAAGGCAGGTGTTGCTACACCTGGCTTGTTTTGGTTTTTTTTTAAATGTTGAAACTGAGGATTTAAACTCAAGTCCTTGTATCTTTACAGCAAGTGTTCATACCCACTGAGCCATTTCACCAGCATCTTGAATGTAAGCTTTTAAATAGATTTTATTTGTTGTTTATTTATTTTTGTGGCAGGGTCTTACTATATATCCCTGGCTGTCCTGAAGCTCACTATGTAGACCTGGTTGGCCTCAGAATCTCAGAGATCCACCTGCTTTTGCCTGCTGAGAGCTGGAATAAAGGTGTATACCACTATATCTGGCAATAAATTTTATTTTATTTATTTTTTTCAAGACAAGGTTTCTCTGTAGCTTTGCTGCCTGTCCTGGAACTAGCTCTTGTAGACCAGGCTGGCCTCGAACTCACAGAGATCCTCCTGCCTCTGCTTCCCGAGTGCTGGGATTAAAGGCATGCGACACCACCACCCAGCAATAGATTTTATTTTTAAGAAACATTTTATTATATTTATTTAATTAGTTGTGTGTGTGTATGTGTCACAGTGCTTGTGGGTCTTGGGCTTGGCAGCAAAGGTTTGTACCCAATAACCCCATCTAACTAGGCCCTTATATAAATTTCTATTAGAGAAGTTTGGATTTATAGAAAAATTGGGTAAAAGGATTTATTTTCCCCTTAGCTTGTGACTTTTGCCAAATGCATAATGCTACATAACCTCTGTGTATAACATGTATCTATGTACATGTTGCACTTATTTATTTCCTTCCCATTCCTCTAAGCCCCAGGCAACGATTGCTCCTTTTACTGGCTTCATAGTTTTCCTTTCCCCGAACACCAGGTGGTATGAAGCATTTTAGACTACCTTTTCTTTTTACATGGTATGTAAGGTTCCTTCATGTCTTTTCATAGCTGGATAGCTCATCTATTTACTACTGAATAATATTTTTGCTTCCATCAATTTAAGTGTCAGTTAAATAAAACTTAAAATTTAGTTCCTCAGTTGCACCAGCATATTTCAGAGGATATAGTCATGCATAGCTAGTGGCTGCTGCTTTGAGCCAGTCATAGTGGAGCATGCCTTTAGTACCATCACTCCAGAAGCAGAGAGTTCAAGGCCAGTCTTGTCTACACGGAGAGTTCAGATCAACCAGGGTTGCACAGTGAGACCGTATATCCAAAATCATATCATAGAAAAAGTTATGAGTTCTTTGGGTATTTTAGGAAATGCTGTTTTATTATGTAGGTCTCCTGTTGATAAAAGTCTGCTCATGGGGCTGGAGAGATGGCTCTGGTTAAAATGTATATTGCTTTCTCAGAGGACCCCAGTTTGGATCCCAGGATTTGGGTTGGTGCTCATAACTGCTTGTAACTTTAGTTCCAGGGGGATCTGATCTTCTGACCTTCTTGGGCATGTATATACATGTGATACAAACAGTTTTTAAAAATGAAAATGAACCTTTAAAAAAAAAAGAAACAACAGACTTGCTCCTTAAAGCAAAAAAAAAAAAGAAAAAACCCATCCAAATCACTTTCTACCAGTATAAATAAAATTTGATAGTTTTTGATATATGAAAATCATTAGAACAAAAATAATGTAGTGTTTAAATCTTTTAAAGTACATGCAAGAATAACTTTTAGCCAGACGTGGTGGTACATGCCTATAATCCCAGCACTAGGATAGTAGAAGCAGTCAGATCTCTGTGAGTTCAAGGCTAGCCTGGTCTACAAAGTGAGTTCCAGAATAGCTAGGGCTATACAGAGAAACCCTGTCTCAGGGGAAAAAATTTTTTTTCAACTTCATAGAGCCTGAAACAGATACTACTTTGTGTGTGTGTATATGTATATACATGCATATATATATACATACATATTTTTTAAAAACTATTATAATAAATGATAACAAAAAAATCACAAACCAAAATTAGATCCAAAGACTGTATAGCTCAATGAATTTCTACACAGAGCAGCCATTTGGAAAGAAAACTGTGGAGCTTCACATTGGATTTTATACTTTAATTAGTGACTATATTTTATGTGCTTATCCATCAGAAAAAAAAAAAAACAATAACCATGACAGAACTAGCAAAACAATTAGCTTTGTATCTTCTTTGATAGTGCATGTTCATTGGCTGTATTAATCTTTCCTCATTACCTAATATTTAGCCTTTTTCTCTTTTCTATGTGTTATACTGCACTCACATGTACATTTTCCCATATATAGTATATTAATATACATATACTACTGGCTAGATTCCATATGAGGGAGAACATGAGTAATTTTTCTTTCTGAGATTACATGGTCTTGTTTAATATTATATATCCTAAGTCCATCCATTTTCCTGCAAATTTTGATTTTATATTTTTCTTTAGAGCCAAATAGTATTCCATTGTATAGTTATGCCAAATTTTTATTATCAATTTTTCTGTTGATAAACAACTAGGTTGATTCCAATTCTTTTTTTAATATTTATTTATTTATTTATTATGTATATAATATTCTCTCTGTGTGTATGCCTGCAGGCCAGAAGAGGACACCAGATCTCATTACAGATGGTTTTGAGCCACCATGTGGTTGCTGGGAATTGAACTCAGGACCTTTGGAAGAGCAGGCAATGGTCTTAACCTCTGCACCATCTCTCCAGCCCCTGATTATAATTCTTTGCTTTAGTCAACAAAGCATCAATAAACATGGGGATGCAGATATCTCTATTATAGAGTATCGATTTCCCTGGGTATCCTAGGAGTAAAATAGCAGGGTGATATGGTGGGTCTGTTTTTATTTTTTTGAGAAATTTCCAAGCTAAGTTAATTAATAATGGCTGTATTAATTTGCACCACTACCAACAGGGCATAAGGAGTCCTACCTTACCATATTCTCTCCAATGTATGTCAGATTTGTTGATGACAGCCATTCTGATTGGGTAAGGTAGTTTTGATTTACATTTCCATGATGGCTAGGGATGTTGAACACATTTGAAAATAATTACTGGCGGGCTCGAGAGATGGCTCAGCGGTTAAGAGCATTGCCTGCTCTTCCAAAGGTCCTGAGTTCAATTCCCAGCAACCACATGGTGGCTCACAACCATCTGTAATGAGGTCTGGTGTCCTCTTCTGGCCTGCAGGCATACACACAGACAGAATATTGTATATATAATAAATAAATAAATATTTTAAAAAAAAGAAAATAATTACTGGCTATTCGCATTTCTTTTTTAGAAGTTGTCTATCCCTGTCATTTACCTGTTTGTTGGCAATTTAATTTCCTTGGTATTTAACTTTTGCATAAATTCTGAATATTTAGTCTCTTGTCTAAAGTGTAGCCGGTAAGGATTTTCTCCCATTCTTTAGTTTGTTCTGACAATTTCCTTTGCTGAAGAAACCTTTTTTTTTTTTTGAGACAGGGTCTCTACATAATTCTGTCTGTTGGAGCTGGCTGTGTAGACCAAGACTCAGTGATCCTCTGGCCTCTGTCTTCCAAGTGCTGGAATTAAAGGTATGCACTACCATATCTGGCAAATTTTGAATAGATTTTTTTAAAGATTTATTTATTAGTTATGTATACAGTATTCTGTCTGCATGTATGCAGGCCAGAAGAAGGCACCAGATCTCATTACAGATGGTTGTGAGCCACCATGTGATTACTGGGAATTGAACTCAGGTCCTCTGGAAGAGCAGTCAGTGCTCTTAACCTCTGAGCCATCTCTCCAGCCAGATTTTTTTTTTTGTACATGGTCAAAGATGAGAATCTAATTTCATTCTTCTGCAGGTAGAAAATCCAGTTTTGCTAGCACCATTCATTGAATAAGCTATCTTTTCTGGTGTATATTTTTGCTTCCTTTGTCAAAAATTAAGTGGGCATAGCTTTGTTGTTTTATTTCAGGGTAGTCTGTTGTATTCCATTGATCTTCCTGTTTTTGTACCAGTTAACAGACTGTCTTTATGACTACATTCTTGTAGTATAATTTGAGGTTGAGTGTTGTAATGCCTCTAGCAGTGTTCTTGTTCCTTCTTTGGCTATTCTTGGTGTGGTGCTTTGAATAGGAATGGCCCCCTTAGACTCATGTGTTTGAATGCTTGACCCATCAGGAGTGGCACTATTACGAGGTGTGGTAATATTATAGTGGGTATGGTCTGGTTTAAGGAAGTGTGTCACTGTGGGGGTGGTCTTGGAGGTCTCAGATGTTCAAAATAGGCCTACTCATTCTTTTTCCTGTTGCCTATAGATCAAGATATAAAACTCTTAGTTCCTTCTCCAGCACCATGTCTGCCTGCACACCGCCATGCTTCCTGCCATGGCAATAATGGACTAAACCTCTGAACCTGTAAGCCAGCCCCAATTAAATGCTTTTCTTTATAAGAGTCGCTGTGGTCATGGTGTCTCTTCATATCAGTAAAACCCTAACTAAGACACATGATCTTTTTGTGGTTCTATACGTATGCTTGTTTTTTTGGCTAAGCTTGTGAAATATATCAGAATTTTGATAGGTGTTGCATTAAATCTAAATTGATTTTGGTAGTATAGCCGTTTCTACAATATTAATTCTGCCAGCGTGGAATGGCTTTGTTGTCTAGTATCTTCTGTGATTTCCTTTCTTAGTTTCTTGAAGTTTGTTACAGGACTTTCACTTTTTGATTAGATGTATTTTCTTTTTTTTTTTATTTATTGAGTTCGACATTTTTCTCTGCTCTCCTCCCTGCCACTCCCCTCCCTCCTTTAACCCTCCCCCAAGGTCCCCATGCTCCCAATTGATTCAGGAGATCTTGTCTTTTTATACTTTCTACTTTCCACGTAGATTAGATCTATATAAGTCTCTCTTAGTGTCTGTATTGTTGTCTAAATTCTCTGGGATTGTGGTTTGTAAACTGGTTTTCTTTGCCTTATGTTTAAAAACCACCTATGAGTGAGTACATGTGATAATTGTCTTTCTGTGTCTGGGTTACCTCACTCAAAATAATGCTTTCTAGTTCCATCCATTTTCCTGCAAAATTCAAGCTGTTATTTTTTTCTGCTGTGTAGTACTCCATTGTGTAAATGTACCACATTTTTCTTATCCATTCTTCGATTGAGGGGTATTTAGGTTGTTTCCAGGTTCTGGCTATGACAAACAAAGCTATTATGAACATAGTTGAGCACATGTCCTTGTGGCACAATGGAGCATCCTTTGGATATATACCCAAAAGTGGTATTACTGGGTCTTGAGGAAGGTTGTTTCCTAATTTTCTGAGAAATTGCCACACTGACATCCATAGGGGTTGTACCACCTTGCATTCCCACCAGCAATGCAGAAGTATCCCCTTTCCCCCACAACCTCTCCAGCATAAGTTTTCATAAGTGTTTTTGATCTTGGCCATTCTTACAGGTGTAAGATGGAATCTCAGAGTTGTTTTGATTTGCATTTCTCTGATGACTAAGGATGTTGAACCATTTCCTTAAGTGTCTTTCAGCCATTTTAGATTCCTCTGTTGAGAGTTCTCTGTTTAGGACTGTGCTCCATTTTTTTTTATTGGATTATGTGTTCTTTTGGTGTCCAATTTCTTGAGTTCCTTGTATATTTTGGAGATCAGACCTCTGTCTGATGTGGGGTTAGTGAAGATCTTTTCCCATTCTGTAAGCTGTCATTTTGTCTTGTTGACCGTGTCCTTTGCTTTACAGAAGCTTTTCAGTTTCAGGAGGTCCCATTTATTAATTGTTTCTCTCAGTGTCTGTGCTGCTGGGGTTCTATTTAGGAAGTGGTTCCCTGTGCCAATGCGTTCAAGTTTGCTTCCCACTTTCTCTTCTATAAGGTTCAGTGTGGCTGGCTTTATCTTGAGGTCTTTGATCCATTTGGATTTGAGTTTTGTACATGGTGATAGATAGGGGTCTACTTTCATTTTTCTACATGTTGATATCCAGTTATGCCAGCACCACTTGTTGAATATGCTTTCTTTTTTCCATTTGATATTTTTTGCTTCTTTATCAAATATCAGGTGTTCGAAGATGTGTGGATTGATATCCGGGTCTTCTATTCTGTTCCATTGGTCCTCCTGTCTGTTCTTATGCCAGTACCAGCCTGTTTTCAGTACTGTAGCTCTGTAGTATAGTTTGAAGTCAGGGATTGTGATGCCTCCAGAAGTTCTTTTGTTGCCCAGGATTGTTTTGGCTATCCTGGGTTTTTTGCTTTTCCAAATGAAGTTGAGTATTGTTCTTTTGAGGTCTTTGAAGAATTTTGTTGGGATTTTGATGGGCATTGCGTTGAATCTGTAGATTGCTTTCGGGAGGATTGCCATTTTTACTATATTAATTCTGCCTACCCAAGAGCATGGGAGGGCTTTCCATTTTCTGGTGTCTTCTTCAATTTCTTTCTTCAAAGATTTAAAGTTCTTGTCATACAAGTCTCCCACTTGTTTGGTTAGAGTTACTCCGAGATATTTTATGCCATTTGTGGCTATTGTGAAGGGTGTTGATTCTCTGATTTCTTCCTCAGTCCTTTTATCATCTGTGTACAGGAGGGCTACTGATTTTTTTTGAGTTAATCTTGTATCCTGCTACATTGCTGAATGTGTTTATGAGTTGTAGAAGTTCTATGGTAGAATTTTTGGGATCACTTATGTAAACTATCATATCATCAGCAAACAGTGAGAGTTTGACTTCTTCTTTTCCAATTTGTATCCCCTTGATCTCTCTTTGGTGTCTTATTGCTCTAGCTAGGACCTCAAGAACTATATTGAATAGGTATGGAGAGAGTGGACAACTTTGTCTTGTTCCTGATTTCAGTGGAATCGCTGGGAGTTTCTCTCCATTTAGTTTGATGTTGGCTGTTGGCTTGCTGTATATTGCCTTAATTATGTTTAGCTATGTTCCTTGTATCCCTGCTCTCTCCAGGACTTTTATCATGAAGGGAGGTTGTATTTTGTCAAATGCTTTTTTGGCAGATTAGATGTATTTTCAAATACGTTTGTTCTTTTTATTGGAGTTCTTTTGAATGCGATATTTTCCTGACTTCTTTCACTAAGAGTATACTGTTTATATTAGAGAAGGTTACTTTTCTTTTTTGCATTGACTTTGTATATTGCAACTTCACTGTGTTTGTTAGTCTGACAGTTTTCTAGTAGACCCAATTTGACTTCTTCCCTTTCTTGTTATCCATTTTATGTCTTGCTTTTGTCTAATTGCTATAGCTAAGACTTGGTACACTATATCACATAATAAAAGGGAGAGTGGACCACCCTGTCTTTTTCTTTATTTTAGAGAAAATATTCTCAGTTCCTCTATAATACTTTTTTGTTTTGTTTTGTGATCAGATGTCAGCATGTAGCCCAGGCTGGCCTAGAATACACAATTCTCTCATCTCAGCCTCCTGAGTACTTTTATTACAGGTGTATGTCATGAGGAGTAACTCACTGTTCTCCTCACCTCCCTCAGACACCTATTTTCCCCATTATATTTTTTTCCATTTAGCATCTGTGTTTGCATGAATATCATGGTGCATATGTGGAATAGTTGGTTCTTTCCTTTCATTGGGTTTCAGGGACTGAACTCAGGTTGTCAAACTTGAGAGGGTAGGTGCTTTTAATTCAGTGAGCCATTGTGCTGGCTCTGGAACTCATTATGTACTACAGAGTGAGACCCTGTCTCAGAAAAGGTTGCGGATAGAGCATTATTGGCAGTTAAGAAAACTGACTGCTCTTCTAGAATACCAGGGTTCAACTCCCAGCATTCACAAGGAGACTCAACAGACATCTGTAACTGTAGTTGGCCTCTATGTGTGCCAGGTATACACATAGTGCACGTAGGAACAAACGGGCAAAACACTCTTACATGTAAAAATAAATCAGTTGATCTTGGCAGCTGGAGGTGGTGCTGCAGGGCAGAATGGAATGCCTGTACAGGTTCCTGTATTCTGAGCGGAGCTCTGGTAACTGCCCTACCGTCCATCCTGAACCATGTGAGAGACTGCAGCTCTGCAGCACAGCTGAGAGTTACAGAACGTCTGAAGGGGACACTATTGGAGACTGTGTCCATGGGAAACCCTCAGTGGTTTATTGGTTTTTCACATAGCTAGACAGATTTATCAATTCTGGCCTACCCTTTTCATAACTGTCTAAGGGTTATGATAGTAGGCTGAGTATTGTCTCCATGATTAGAGTTTACCTGTTACAGGGTTGGTACATTATGACCTTTGCTGTGGGAATTTACTACTTAAACCTTTTCATAGCATTCCTTTCTCTCAAAGTGGATCCTTCTTTGATGGAAGACCCATACAATGACGGGCTCTTCATTACCAACAGAGTGAAGAGTTTCGCCCTTCATTAAAAGGCTAAAAGAATTCAAATTTTAAATGCAGCTATGAAAGGCATTTTATGGCTATGATCTTTACCTTCTGTAGTCAGCTTTTTCTTTGGGTTGCCTGCTCACAAATAACAGAGACTTATTATTAATTATGAAAGTTTGACCTTAGCTTAGGCTTGTCTCACTAGCTCTTATAACTTAAATTAACCTGCTTCTACAAATCTACATTTGCCAAGTGGCTTTTTACCTTTCTTTCATTATGTTCAATTCCCTCCATGTCTCATTGGTGTCTCACTGGAGTAATTCACTGGCATAAGCCAGTTAGCCAACTGGAGGCAGAGGCAAGGAGAGCCCTGTGAGTTTAAGGCCAGCCTAGTTTACTTAAGACAGTGGTTCCCAATCTTGCTAATCCTGAAACTCTTCAGTATAGTTCTCCACATTGTAGTAACTCCTAGCTGTAGAATCCTTTTCGTTGCTACTTTGTAACTGTAATTTTGCTACTGTTATGAAGTCATAATGTAAAAATATATGATATTTGACCCCTGTGAAAGGGTCTCTCCATCCCAAAGGGATACAGGTTGAGAATCACTGATTTAGCAATTTCCAGGCTAACCCTGTAGGGGAATGTGGTACAGTAGTGGTATTGGGATAGCTTGACTTAATCGGGAAGCCAGGATATACTTAGAGCCACGTTAGGACAGCTCTGGAGGGGTACAACTGCAATAGGACAGCTCTGGGGGGCAGGGTAGAGCCTGACAAAATTGGGAACATGGGGGTGAGGAGAGAAAGGAGGGTGGAAGGGGAAGAGGAGGGGAGAAAGGGAGGGTTGAGGAGACCTTGAGGGAATGGGATAGTTGAGATGGAGGAAGGACAGAGGTGAAAGCAAGGAAAGAGATATCTTGATTGAGGGAGCCATTATAGGGTTAGCAGAAACCTGGCTCTAGAGAAATTCCCAGGAATCCATAAGGCTGACTCCAGCTAAGGCCCTAAGCAATAGAGGACAGGGGGCCTGATCTTCATTTTCCCTGTAGTCATACTGATGAATATTTTAAATGTCACCATAGACCTTCATCCAGCAACTGATGGAAACCGAGGCAGAGACCCACATCGAAAAAGGAATATCAAGTTCTATTTGTCAGGCCTTTTACTCTCTAACTCAATACCTTTTTACTTAATGTATGTCTTGGGTAGTTGTACATTTATAGAAACATTAGCATATGAAATTACATCTAGTGTATTGTGTGCTATGCGGTTAGAATTCAATCCATATATTTTATGGAGAGATATTTTTACAGTCAGAATTGTGTCTTTCCTCAAAAAGGGTGTCATTACTAGAAACTTCTAATCTTCATGGCTTAGACTATAATTTCCTCTGTACGTTACTGATGCTCCACTGGGAATTACATCACTTAAGTGTAATAATAAGCCTTTAATTTTCTTTGTGTTATTTCTTACTTAGCTTCAGTTTTCAGCACAGTTACAAATTTTCTCTTCTCTGATGTGGTTCCTTCATGCTGGTTGCTATAGAAATGTTCCAGAGAAGTGCCAAATTAGGTTAAGGTCAAGAATAGTGGTTCTTAAAAAGTTGTTGTCTTTCTATTGCTGTGGGTTTCTGTTGCTGTGAAGAGACACTATGACCATGACAACTCCTTATTATTATTTTTTATTTGGAAGCACTAAAAGCATCTTTTAGCTTTGGGATTCAGTAATATATATATTTATATAAGAAATATTAAAAGCTCATATCCCATTTTTTATTTTATTAACATTTTTTCATTTATTAATTTATTTTTTAGAGAATATATATATTTTTTAAAAAAGAAAACAAACTTTTTTTCATTATACATACCAATCCGAGTTCCCACTCCCTCCCCTCCTCCCATTCCCTCTACCTATCCTCCCACCCCGCCCCCCATCCAATCCTCAGAGAGGGTAAGGCACATTGCTTTGGGGAAGGTCCAATGCCCTCCCTACTATATATAGGCTGAGCAAGCTATCATCCAGAGAGAGTAGGTTCCCAAAAAGCCAGAATATGCAGTAGGGATAAATCCTGGTGCCACCGCCAATGGCCCCTCAGTCTGCCCCAGCCATGCAACTGTCAGCCACATTCAGAGGGACTAGTTTGGTACTATGCTTGTTCCTTCCCAGTCCGGCTGGAGTCGGTGAGCTCCCATTAGCTCGGGTAGACTGTTTCAGTGGGTGACCCCATCATGGTCTTGACCTTTGCTCATATTCTCATTCCTTCCACTCTTCAACTGGACTTTGGGAGCTCAGTCCAGTGTTCCAATGCAGGTCTCTGCCTCTGTTTCCATCAGTGGCTGGATGAAAGTTCTATGGTGACGTTTAAGATAGTCATCAATCTGACTACAGGGCAAGTCCAGATTGGGCCCTCTCTCCTCTATTGCTTAGGGCCTTAGCTGGGGTCATCCTTGTAGATTCCTGGGAATTTCTCTAGAGCCAGGTTTCTTGCTAATCCTATAATGGCTCCCTGAATCAAGATATCTCTTTTCCTTGCTCTCATCTGTGTCCTTCCTCATACTATCCTGTTCCCTCGAGTTCTCACCCCTCCCCTTCTCCCCTCCACTTCCCCTTCCACCCTCCCTTCTCTCCCCACCCCCATGTTCCCAATTTTGTCAGGCAATCTTGTTGTAATGAGGGGCTCGGGCTGCGTTCCCGGCGCCGGGCCCCTTGTGCCATCCGGCTCCCAGTGTGTACCCGAAATAATTACACGGAAACTGTATTCATTTAAATACTGCCTGGCCCATTATCTCCAGCCCCTTATTGGCTAACTCTCACATATTATTTTAGCCCATCTCCATTAATGTGTATCGCCACTTGAGTTGTGGC
>PVIU01020386.1:0-34099 GCA_004026605.1 Ondatra zibethicus
TTCAAGCGTACTTTCCACTTTCTCTTCTATAAGGTTCAGTGTGGCTGGCTTTATGTTGAGGTCTTTGATCCATTTGGACTTGAGTTTTGTACATGGTGATAGATAGGGGTCTACTTTCATTTTTCTACATGTTGATATCCAGTTATGCCAGCACCACTTGTTGAATATGCTTTCTTTTTTCCATTTGATATTTTTTGCTTCTTTATCACTTATTAACTCTTATAACTTATATTAGCCCATTATTCTAGTATATGTTAGCCACATGGCTTGGTACCTTTTTCAGCAAGGCAGTCACATCTTGCTTCTTCTGTGGCTGGGCCAGGACTGTGTCCTCTTCCCAGAATTCTCCTGTTTTCCTTGACCCACTTCTACTTCCTGTCTGGTTGTCGCACCTATACTTCCTGCCTGGCTATGGGCCAATCAGCGTTTATTTAAAATATATTTGACAGAATATAGACCATGGTCCAACACCAGAAAATGTTATTTGATTTTGTCTGGTTTCTCAGTTTGGGTCACGCATACTTCCTACAAACAAGCCTACAATGCTTTATACTCCCTGCAACAAAAGAGTTTCCATGTTTTACAGTTCCTGTGCACTTGCTTTGTCTCTTCTTCACACCACTGAAATTTCTATTTCCTCCAGGGCCCAGCAAAGAGTCTTGTACATGATGAATGTTGGATAACTATTTGTTGAATGAAAGACAAGGTCTTTGACTCCCTGGCTCCTGATTGTTTACAGTAGTAGATCATGGTGGTACTCAAATAACAATAAAAAATGTGAAGAACTTGTTTGCTGAATGTATAATATAAGTACTAAAGACTTTTCATCCTAAAAGCACTGCAAGATGAACCTTCTCTGCATCTGACACAAAGATAAAAGGAAATACTATAGTGTAGGGAGAAAGGGTAGTCATGAGTGAGTGGAGTCCTGAATGAATGTGCTCTTGTAGGCATGGGCATTGCCGTGTTAAGGGCCCAAAAGCCTTTCTTTGGTCTGAGTGTGAATGTTGATAGTATATGCAGAAAATATCCACCATAGCTCTCCCCTAAAGTATTTACAGCCTGAAGACTGCCCTCCAGCAGAGACTGCTCCAATGAGATTAGCTAAATCTGCCTCCTTTATTCAGTTGTACATCATAAACCTAGCCTCCTGTTTATTTGTTTGGAATAACCCGCCTCTTTGTTCAGCGGTGTGCAATAACCCTGCCTCCCTGTTCAACTCTGCACAATGAGTGGCTGAGCTTTCAGAGTGCTTCAGCTTCTCTGGTAGCTGACCCTCGTTTCTCTGTGTGCCCACGGATCCATCTGTCTGTCTTTTCTTCATTCCCTCACCACCCTAGTCAGGCCATATCACTGAAGGCCATACATAGGCGTGACATAGCAATTTATCCACAAAGGTGTCGACACTGTTAATATTTGTGAGATTAGTGCTTCTTACACAAGTAAATACCATCATCAGAAATGAATGCTGCCTTGGGATGTTGCCTTCTCTATGGCGGGCTAGACTATCTGCCCTGCTTGTTCCCAGTCTACAAGGTGCCCATGTCTTGAGTAGCTATCAGCCTCTAGGCTATGTTTTGCTTGTGTTGTCTCATCTTTAATCAGTCTTTGTGAAAGGTTCTTTTTCTTTTTTTCAAGACAGGTTTCTCTGTGAAGCTCTAGCTGTCCTGGAACTCACTCTATAGACTGGGCTGACTTCAGATGCAGAGATCCACCTGTCTCTGCCTCCAAAGTGCTGGGATTAAAAGTGTGCACCCTCACAACCACCCAACTTGGAAAGATTTTTTTTTATTGCCATTTAGCAGATGATAGTACTAAAGTACAGGAGGCCCTGTGACTTGCCCAACGTCACAGAGCTGTTGAGTGCTGGGACTAGGGCTCAAAACTGATGATTGCTCTGAGTCACTAAGCAGTATGACTCTTCTTTCAACTACTTTTTCTAGAAAAACCCTTTACCTTGCTTGGACTAGCCTACTTCTCTAGACAGATCTTGGAACTTTTCCATTCCATGGATCTAGTTAATTTTATCAAGAATTCAAGGAGCCAGGTGTGGTGGTGCACACCTTTAGTCCCAGAATTTGGGAGGCAGAGGCAGGCAGATCTCAGTGAGTTCAAGGCTAGACTAGTCCATATATAAAGTTCCAGAGCAGTCAGGACTATATAGTGAGACTCTGTCACAAAAGAGCAAGAAAGAGAGAGAGAGAAAAATTTAAAGGAGATAAAAATTATCTTATCACATCTCTCATATTTAAAAGTTTTTAGATTTGTTTATTTTATAACAAATTTTAGTTTATTTTAAAACGTATAAACATTTTGTCAACTGTATGTCTCTGCAGCACATCATTCTGGTGCCTTTGGAGGTCAGAAGAGGGGATCAGATCTCCTGGAACAGGAGTTAAGGACGCTTGTGAGCCACCATACAGGTGCTGGGAACTGAACTTGGCCATCTGCAAGAACAGGCGCTCTTACTTTAGAACTGCAGGATCCAAGCTTATTTACTGGTTCTGGTGCTGTGGGTGGAGATACACTTACCCCTAAAATCTTCTGGTTCTATGGGATAAGATATTGCAAAAAAATAAGAGTAGCCACTGGGTACTCAAAATGTTAACCTAGGACCATAGGTCAAAATGTGTGTGTGTGTGTGTGTGTGTAATCAAAATATGTAAGCTGGGTCCCTTCTCTATTCTTTGATCAGCTGCAGAATGGCATAGAGTTAAGCGAGAAGGATTTGGAAAATGTCCCAGAGAGAATCACCATGGCCTTAGACTCTGGGATTATTCGGAGTATTCCTCAGCTGTATACAGACACAGGGAGGAAGCATCAATGCTCTTGTTTCCACATTATTCTGATTACTGAAAGCTTATTTTTATTAAATTAAACCTGATTTGCATTTTCTCAAAATGGAATATTCCTCTCCAGGTGACACCAAAACCCAAATATATGCTAAGTTCTCTACAGTCTACTTACAAATCCCACCTTGCCAAATTTCCTAGCAACATTAAAATTTCCTTCAAGACCTTTGTCTTTACTTTAGTTAACTGATAGAAGCCCTTCACATTGGTAGGTGTGTGCACAAGGCCTTGAAGATAGCGTAATAAATTGCACACAAGTCCAGTATCCCTGTGATAATTCACACTAATGTTTTATTGTGTCTGGAACCAATAAGTGCTCACCAAAAATTGCTCAGCAAGTACTTTCGTACTACCTTTATTAAAATAATTGTGTTTTGAGTTCTTCGCCAGGAAAGTGGAGAAAAACTCAAGCCACTGTAACTCTGGCTCTTAGCAGCTCAGAGGGAAATCCCTTAAGAAAAGCTGAGACCTTAGGGCTGTTGTTAACAGTCTGATATTTTCAAATCATCTGGGAGTATTTAATTTGTTCACTAAAAGGAGCAACACAGTCTCTAGAGTGTGGTCAGAAGAATGCCACTGTGCCTATAGGTTACAGTACTGTATTGAACACTGTAAAATAAGGAAATAGAAAAAGCATCTGAGAGGAGACAGCGCAGTCAGTGAGGTGCTTACTGGTCAGGGATGAGAATGTAAGTTCCATCCCTAAGATCAAACAAGAGGGGTATGCTGGCTCATGCCTGTGATCTCAGTGCTGGAAGGCACAAGTAGGCAGGTTGCTGCAACCTGTCGCCTGGCCAGCCAGTCTAGCTTAGCTGGTGAGCTCCAGGCCCTCAGGAGGAGACCCTGTTGCAAAGAGCAAGGTGAGCAGCTTTGGTGGGACAATACCAGAGGTTTTTCCTTGGGCCTCCCCACATGCACCTGCACACATGTACATCCTCGTACACATGAACACACACACACACACCAGAAAGGCGCATTTTCACTTAAGTTACTCTTTATAGTTTACAAAATGTTTTCTTGTCTCCCATCCTACTTGAGTCTCCCAGTAATTTTGTCAGGTAGATAGACGGTATCAGCACAAGTTTTAGAGAAGCGCAATGGTAACTGGGTTCAGTTTCATAAAAATAGATTCTGACCGAGTACCTGGAAATAAATATTTGTCAGTAATCAGAACTATGTCCATGCCTGGGCTCGTATGGATAATCAGTGCAGAGCTTTGATTAGTCCCGTGATCCTCCTTGAGAAAAAGGCAAAATGACGTAACTAGTTTAAGCGGGAAATTACCGACTGACCGGCTTATGCAGCTGGTAAGCCAGAAGACACAGTTATCTCCCTCGCATCCATTCCCTTTCCTGTTAGTGGTTCTCTTGATTTCCATCATCTTTCTCCCACCTACTTCTGGGGATGGTAACTGCACCCTGGCCGGAGCTGCAGAGCTTATGGCGCAGGCTTGCGTTAGCACAGTTCTACCGCCTTGCCTCGGTTACCTGCGCAGGGATAGGCATATATACTATGTACGCCAGGAAAAGCAAGGGAAGTTAGGCCAAGGATGATGGGAAAGAACATTCTGACCGAATACCTGGAAATAAATATTTGTCTCCCACTAAACATACAACTGCTTTCTTATCCGTCGGTAGAAAGCACCCTTATAGTGAGATCTTTGAAGGCAGTGTCTGAACGAACTCAACTGTCTCAGGAGCTCGACAGGCTTCTTTTCCTTCTGACTTCCGGTGGGGGTGGAGGGAAGGAAGCCTGGGGATAAGTTCTGCACAGTTCAGCTGTCTCTGACAGTGCCATCCCAAACCCTATTGTCAGCCCTGGAGCTACTGAAAGCCTCTCTTGCATAGTTTTATAAGACATGAAATGACTTTAGCACAGTTTTCTCTCAAGTGACAGAAAACTAAACTCAAACATTAATGGGACTCCTATTACTAGCCTGTATGCCACAGAGTATACAGTTCACAGTAATAAATGATGCCATGATCTAATAATAACCCCATAAAGTGGAAGGGGAGAGTTGCAGAAACCAGGACCTTGGGGACTGGCTTCTGGATCTCCACAATAACACACTTGCTTACTCTTTTCATCTTGTACTCTGTCATTCTCAACCTTTTGTTTGTTCTGTTTTGTTTTCATTTGGTTTTCAAGACAGGATTTCTCTGTGTAACAGCCGTGGCTGTCCTGGAACTAGCTCTGTAGACCAGGCTGGCCTCAAACTCACAGAGATCCACCTGCCTCTGCCTCCCAAGTGCTGGAATCAAAGGTGTGCACCACCACGCTCAGCGTCTCCTCAACCTTTCTTATTATTTGCAGGAATTTGATCAGCTAGCACTTCAGAACACTGATGGTGGGTCTCAATAGGAAAGAGAAGTCTTTCAGACTGGGTAGTGTGAGGACAGTCTTTACATAAGGGTAAAAATACTGTAGAGACCAGCGCAATGTCCTAGGGCTAGAAAGAACCTGGTGGGGAGACATAGCTGTTTATGAACCTGAAGGGATGAGGGGAAGGAGCAGCAGCTGGAACTAGAGATGGGCAAGGCTGTATTGTCACCAGACAAGGGACCAATGAGATGACGATCCCTCCTCTGTGTCCACCTCACTCCTGTTACTGCTGAGGTTCTCCATGGCTCCACTTCCACTGGATGCCAGAAGGGAAGGGAGCTTGTGGAGGGATTCTACACAGGCCAGCCTCCTGAGGCATAGAGTGGACTGGAGGATAGGTTTAAGGGTACAAGTGGAAGACAGTCGGGGCACTGAAACTAGCAACCTCTGTAGAATGAGAGTACTTCTTTTCCAGAACATTTGAAATGTCAACGTCTGAAGGGATGCTAGCCCTATTTGGAGCAGTGAATCACTTCTGACACCAACTTTATACACACATAAGCAGCTTCTTATGCGCAACAAACAGTCCACAGAATTGATCTGTGAAGTAGTTACTGCGTGGAGTTTATTATAACACATGCATATCATCAAAGAATAGGCTGAATACTTAGATATTACCTAGTTTTCCACCGACCCTTTTAACTTACAAATATAACTCTAGGGCTACCAAAAAGCATAAGAGGTCAGTGGGGGCAGTGTTAAAATGCACATATTTGGTTTTTAAAAATTAAACTGTAAGTGCCTTATATCTATTGTAATAAATGTTAGATTATATAATTATTTTACTGCTTCTTAAATGAAAAGCAAGTACTTGAATTTTACAGTGCCAAAACTTTGGAGATGCGATTTCCCTCTTTTCTGGAGATTTTCTGTGGCTAATTGTGGAGAACTGTAGCCATCTGTTCATTCAGTGACATTTTCAAGCTATTTTTTGCAGACTGTATTCATTACTATGTATGGTCAGTGAAGCCTCTGCTCAATTACTTCAATGCTTGACCCAATGGGGAGGTCCTTAGATGCCTGCAGTCAAATGGAAAGAAATAAAAAAAAATTCTTCTCCTGGTCTGAACTAAAACATGGCAGCAAAGCACGGCACACCGTGCAGCCGAGGGTAGCCTCAAGATGTTTGAAGCAAGCTCTTCCCACATTGTCAAGGCAGGTCTCAATCTCATGATCCTCCTGCCTCTACTTCTCCGGTTACTGGGATTATATCATGCCTTTCTTCTCTGGTTCATTCATGGTTTAAAAAACAAATTAAAATGAAAAACGTTTTACAAAGGTTTGTTTCTGATCTTGTGCACAGGTGTGTCTTTGTGGGGGGATATGTGAGTGAGTGCAGGCTCCCACAGAGTCCAAAGGCATCTGACACCCCTGGAGCTAGAGTTACAAGTGGTTGTGAGCTGCCTGATGGTGGATGCTGGGAACTGAGTTCGGATCCTCTGCAAGAGCAGTACATGATTGTCGCCAGCTGAGCTATCTCTAGCCCCACTAACAAACATTTGATAACACAATTGTACTGTACTGGTCAAGATCTGAGAGGGAGGAGGGGTGAGCTAGCTTACAAGAGCCCAGAGACACCAATTCTTCCAGGTAATTATGAAACTCACAATCATTTGGGAGCAATAGGGTAACGTGGTAGAAAAAAAAGCCTTGAATGAAGGGAAGGTAACATTGGAGAGAGAAAGACAAACTTTACCTAAATACACCTATGTTTATAGAAGTCTCCTTCTCAAAGGAGACTTAAGATATCTTGCCCATTATTTCTAGGGTCCATCTCCTCACTCACTACTTCTCACCTCCTCCATAGGACACAAAATAGTTTTAAATTATAAAACATCATACGGTATATTATTTTTTAAAATGTCTTACAATGTATACTATACAGCTTTACCTTGGACATGAGATGTTTGATCAATAAGTAAGTTTCTGTTAAAGACAGCTGTAAAATATGTAACCAGTAGTGTTGCTGCAAAATAAAACAGATGGGCTGTGGGGGAGGGGACAGGGCAACAGATGACTGGGTTGCTGATCCAAGACTTAAAATATTTGCATATTAGTTGCAACGAAAATGAGTCATCATTAGTAACTCAGCAAATATGAAATAATTTTAAACAGGCCATAATATAGTAAAAAGAAACAATTAAATATCATAAAGACAGTCCAATATGCATATTCATTTGCACTTGATTAAATGAAAACAAAGTATTAATAGTCAAAACCATCAACACAATAAAAGTATATCTTAATTATTAGCTAAATAAAAATACTTGAGTCAAACATCACACATTAGGCTTTTGGCACACTAAATTTAATTATCAGAAGCTGCTTCTGAGAGGAATGCATTCAATCTTTCTGAAATAGAATACTTATCTCCAAGGCTACTATTATAAAGTTGGAACAGGACATCCTTCTCTTAGTATGTCATAAAGGCAGCTTCTTTTGTGCATCCTTGCAATTCAAGCATTATACAGAGAGCTTAGGGAGCAGTCAAATGAAAAGCTGAGAGCAAGTAGAAAAGAACAGAAGTCAAGCATCACAATGCTCAAATTTCACAGCACCGAGAGCCGTGGAACAAATGGCTTTTCAAGGGTTCCGCATCACCACAACCCTTTCCGCCAATATGAGGTTAGGGAAGCAAAGGGAAACAAGACAAAAGGGCAGTTTTATAATAAATAAGTGACGTAATCCAAGTCAGTGATTCCTCAGGAAACAGTTCCTGAGCTTAAATGAGTCACCGTCAGCTCTAAGCAGTAGAAATTTCCTGTCCTTATTTTAGGGAGCAAGTATGCTACTTCCGCTATTTAAGTCAGCACTGCAATCAAGAACACATAACAAAAGTATATTTTGAAAACTATAGGCTGGAGAGATGGCTCTGTGAGTAACGGCATTTGTTGCCAAGCTGATAACCTTAGATTCCCGGGAGTCACACTGTGGTCAAAGAGAACTGACTCCTGAATGTTGTCCTCTGACATTTACATGCATGTTGTGGCACACTGCTCTCCACTTCCACAAAAAAATCAATAAAAAATAAAAATATTTTTCAAAATATAAAATGAAAGCTGGTCCTTCCTCTGTGACGCGTACAAGCCAGAATCAATTCTAAAACTGCATCTGTGCCAGCAGAACCCCAGGAGGTAGCTGTGCCCAGGGCAGTACTGGATAAAAGAAACTACTAAGTGGGTATTTGTTTGTATGTGTGTGTGACAATGTCAGATCTCCTGGTTGTGAGATGCCGTGTGGGTGCTGGGAATTGAACTCAGCATCCTCTGAAAGAGCAGCTAGGGCTCTTAACCGCTGAGCCCTCTCTCCAGCCTGGCCACAGCCCTCCAAGTCAGTCTCAGCTTGGTAGTTATTGCCTGTCTCCAGGGCTGTAGGAATTAAGCTAGTTTAACATCCCATGACTATCTGCAAGTTGGAGACTGCAGCTTCACTTCCAGGAGAGAAAATGCTGAGTCCATCATATTCCTGTATTCAAGATACTCTGGTCACAGGGAGCAGGGTGCAATGAAAGATGCACTGAGTGGACCCATATTCAGCAGATTAAGGAGGCTAAAACAGTGTGTATGGGTGGGGGTGGGGGTGCTGAGGCTACACAGAACTTAGCTACTCCATCCAACATTAGATTCTCCATGTCTTATGTGATCTGCATCGTGCTGTTTAGCATAATGGCTGTCTTTTTAAATTTCCCATGAAATAATGTGACATGCTTAGCACGGACACATCCACATAGATCCTAGCACTCACTGGTTCCATGCCTAAAACCACTCTGTGTTTCTACACCTGTACTCAAACCTTCCTCTTGCTCTCAGTCCAGTATTCAAAATAATCTCTTCTCCCTCAGGGCTCTAGTTCCCATAGTAACCAAAAGACATGTACAAAGGGAAAAAATAACTTAGCAAGGCTAGCTGCAGAGTCTGAGCTATCCCTAGCCAACTTGCTGAGACCATATCCCCTTTCATCTTGAATACACATTATAAATAAACCACGCTCTTTGTGGTTGGTTTTAACTATTTAATACTTTAGTTTACAAGGAGAGAGGGAGACTGGCTCAACCTGTTTTAAAGGCTTATTGCCAATTGCTAGGGTCATTTGCTTTCATTGCTTCAGGTTTTTAAAGATTAAATGAAAATATTTTCAAAGTGACTCGTAAAGGATTTAAAGAAAATATCAATTACTCTAGACAAATAATAACATCACATTTCTAGACCACAGAGAATATTTTTTTAAAAAAAATAGGTAGTCCACAGAACTGTCTTGGCTAACCCTGGCCTGAGATCAAACATTGAAATAATCTCTCCAAGGGTTTGGTGGGCACATAGCATAGAAGGAACGGGCAAAGTGTCTAACAATCATCTGAATGGTCCTTCATGAGGCCAAATTATTATTTCCTTTGATGTAAGGGTCCATGTACTCAACCATAAGAAGAAAGCGCCTGTTACCCTTTTTATAAGTTCATTTCCTCTTGAGTTTCCTATGGGGTTCGTATATGATGTTTTGATGCCTTCCCTAGAATCTTTCTTTTTTTTCTGTTGTAGTAACGGAGATGGATTCCACTATCTTGCACATGTTACGTAAGTACCCCACCACTGAGCTACATCCATGACCCCTTTTTATTTTGAGACTACATCTCATCATCTTGCCCAAGATGGTACTGAACTTGCAATCTTTCTACCACAAGCTACACAATAGCAAGAATTGCAGACATTTTGTCCTGCCTGGCCTCTCCGGGGTATTTTGATGCTGCTGCATATTCAAGATCTTAGGGGAATATGACTATTCTATCTTTAATTCTGCCTTTGGCATGCTTCTCTCTGCCTCTCTGTCCTCTTTGTCATGTTATTCCCAGTCCTTAACAGATACAGCTGGATCATCTCCATATACTACTTGTTCGTTTCCTCATGTTGGCAGAACTTCATATTTACGTAGGAGTTCCTGCTCGAGGCTCCTTAGTCCCAGCCTGCCAGGAGAGAATCATGTTTAATCTAAGGCACTCATGTGGCTTCATGCACCTTGCCATGGAGTCATTAAACAGGTGTACACATTTGCCAAGGACTTCTGGAAAAAGTTTCTCAGGCTAATAAAAATCACACACCATTCTTTTCTACCCTTGGAAATATTTGGGCTCAGAAATGATGCATGAGAATGGCATAGCTATCTGCATCTAGGGTGACAGAGGTGACAACGGGTTCTGAACCACTATCTAAACTAATCCTGGTGTGGGCTCAGTGCAAAACTTCTTGTTTCTGGAACTATTGTGCACACCTATATAAGTCATTGAGGTTTGGTTTGTTATTTCTTGCCAAGACAGCCTAACATTTTTTTCCTAGATGGCTAAGGAGTTATTGGCTTTCCATCTAATTTATAACAAACAAAATTGATAGAGATAATTAACACCAGAATAAAACTGATAACGCAAATTAAACAAGGATCAGCTAAGCAACCTGACCTGAGAGGCTCAGCCAGTTGAATTCCCTGGGAAGAAGTCAGTTTGGCAGCCTAGCCAATTCCCCCCAGTGTCTCAAGGACTCATGGGAAAGCAGTTTAAAGGGGGTCAGCAGGTATATGTGATATGACCCCTTTGCTCTTCACTTTCTTGCCTACAGTGTCTATATATTGCAAAACATAAAGAAAAAATGAAGAGGCTGAAGAGATGGCTCAGTTGGTAAGGTGCCTGCTACAAAGGCAGGACTTGAGCTTAGTCTGGAGCATCCATGTAAAAGCCAAGTGTGCGGTGTGCAAGTGCAATCCCAGCACTGGGGAGGTGGAGGCAGGAGGATGCCTGGCACTTGCTGACCATCCAGTTTAGCTAAATCAGTGAGCTCCAGGTTCAGTGAGGGACTCTGCCTCAAAAACTAAAATGGAGAATGGTTGAGGAAGACACCTAATGTCAACCTTTGGCCTCCAAAGACATGTACACAATATGCACCTGTACCCACACACATATGCACACACACAAGTGAATATACACAAAAAGATAAACGCTTAAGTATATGTATTACAGATACTATATAAAATGTATGTACTTAATAATAATGTGTTTTATATATGCATATAACTTGTTCAAACTTATAATTTTGTTCAGACATATACTTAATAGCTTTACAAACTTATAATTATGTGTATAACTTCTTGGTTTACAAAGACATTTTCAAACAATAAAATCAGCAGGAAATTATAGCTTTTATTCCTCACCTTAACAGTAATACATTTTTCCTTCTGTTGAAAATTAGTCATTTATCCAGGATATATGAGACTGAGGAAATGCTAACATAAAATGATAGTCTCTAAACAAGAGCTGACTCCAACAGATTTAATTTCCCTTTGTGTCTGTACACTACACTGTCCACATATTGCACTAGAAGCTAGATCTTCTATTTCATTAGAAAAGGAACCATTGTTAGGGCTAGAAAACCAACTTCATGGATTTTAAAGTTCAGAATGACAGATATTAAAATGCTCTCAGTGAAGAATGCTAGCGCACCACTTAAAGAGGAAGCTTAATTCTGAGCTTTCAAACACAGCAGGCTTCTTGAACATTTTCCTCCACTAACCACAGAACTGTCACAGTAGGAAGCTGGCAAATGCCATTCATCGTGGGGGCAAATAATCGACGCAACAAGAGTATGGGGGAGCCTTTGGTTTGCTTATTAGTGTGTTCCAGAAGATTGTATGGAACAAAACTAGGTACACAATATAAAGAGAATGGATAAATAGAAGAGAATTGGAGTTTTTCAGGAAGAACTAAGAAAGGTGACTGACAGATGGTGAAACAGAAAGAAAGAAGGAAAGAAAGGAAGGAGGGAATGAAGGGGGAAATGTGTGGAAAGTCCGGGAAGATGAACCAAATCTGAGTATGGACGGTATCTATTTTTGTTTTTGTCTTTTTTATCAGCTTGTTTTCCCTTTTCCTTATTCCAGTAACAGAACTCTAAACTTCCCTGAGAAAGGGCTCCTGTTTCACTTTCCATTTTATGTGAGGATAGCAGTATGAGTCACACACTCTACGCCCTGTAGTGAACACAAATTTTATCTTCTGAAGCAGAGGCAATTCTCCGTATTCTGTGGTTGCTAGTTAGGAAGGCATTTCCTGGAGATGAATTTAGTTGTGAATATCTTGTCTGAAATTCAAGTAGGAAAGACTAGGAGTAAAGTAACTAATGAAGCTGGAGGATGGAGAAGGACTTGTTCTGTCAGGGCACAGGGTATCTGCAGCTAGTTCTGACCCTGCCCTTCTCAAGTACATACACAAATACATTCAACTAAAGAAACTTGGAGCTATCTATGAGAATAGCTACTTTAAAAACAGATGAAGCATAAAATTTACTCTGTCAGTCATTTTAAGTGTATAGTTCAATGGCATTTAAGTACATTTGCACTATAGTAAGAAACTCAGTTTTCCTGTTTAAGGTAGGGTGTTTGATTTTTGTCATTTACAATAAAAGATGTGGTAGCATTGTTTTTATTTTCATTACTATTATTTCATTGTTTTATTATGGTAGAAGGATCCTGTAGATATTTGAGACACCATTTCACCATTAGATACATATTTTGAAAGCATTTTCTCTTAATCAATAGCTTACCAAGTCATTTTCTCTCCCTTCATTCCCTCCATCCATGCTGGGAACTGAACCTAGGACCTCACATATACTAGGCAAATGCTCTATACACCAAGGTTGGTCAAATAATTTTCTTAAGGCTGACTTGTGAATTTTAATGATGCAATTGATCAGTTTTGTTGTTTGTTTGTTTGTTTTATACAGGTTCTCTCTTTGTAGCCTTGGCTGGTTTAGAACTTGCTATGTTCTATATAACCAGGCTGGCCTTGAACTCATAGAGGTTTGACTACTGTGGGATAATTCTCTTGTACACTGTTAAGATTTGTCACTAGTATTGGTTTAATAAAACGCTGATTGGCAGGCAGGAAGTAAGGGCAGGGCAACCAGACTAGGAGGATTCTGGGAAGAGGAAAGGCAGAGATGCAGTCACCAGTCAGACACAAAGGAAGCAAGATGAGAGTGCTGCACTGAGAAAAGGTACCAAGCCATGTGGCTAAACATAGACAAGAATTATGGGTTAATTTAAATTGTAACAGCTAGTTAATAATCATCCTGAGCTAATAGGTCAGTTTATAATTAATATAAGCCTCTGTGTGTTTCTTTGGGACTGAACAGTTGTGGGACCAGGTGGGACAGAAGCTTCCATCTACAGATCTGCCTGCCTTTGCCTCCTGGATGCTGTGTATAAAGGCATTTGACACCACACCCAGCCTATAATTGATCAATTTTACATTTCCATCCTCAATGCACTCTGGGCTAAGAAACCTTTACCTTTTCCCAACTTGCAAAGATACTCTGCTTTCTTCTAGAAGACTTCAGCTTCTGTGATCTATAGAAAGTTATTTTTTATGTATCCTATGAGGTAAAGGATTGAGGTGGACCCCCAACCCTGATAGATATACAGTGGCAATGCATGGTAAAGACATTCCCCATTTTTCATTGGCTTGTTTTGGTGCTTTTGTTGAGGATCAAAGACTATGAGTCTGTTTGGGGCCTCTTCAGTCTGTTACACTGATATATTAATCTGCCCTAATGCTGCCACCACACAGTCTGTTGATCAGTGTAGCTTACAGAGGGCTTGATGCCCCTGCCCCCTGTAAAGAGTTAAGACCAACTCAGCATCTTATTGGGTATTATTGTCTTGTTATTAGGTAAGACTAGCTCTACCCAAAAAGATATTGTGTGCTCAATTATTAAGTATGATAGATTGAAATTAAAAAAGAGGAGATTTGTCTTCTTCATTACACTTATTCACTCAGTGACATTTCATCCATGTCAGCGTGGAGGGGCTCACAGCAGCTCTCAGTATCCAGTGTCCTGCCTACTTTGTTCCCTTTGTTTAGCATGCCTTATCCCTCTGCCAACTCTATTGTTCAGCTAGACCAGAAAACAAAACCATTTATATATGCATAAAAAGCATAAAATATTGAAGAATTCATTTAAGATTCACAAGACCTATACACAGAACGCTGCATAACTCTGCTGAGAGAAGTTAAGGAAAGTCTTTAAAAAACAAATATATCATTTTTATGAATTGGAAGGCCCAGGGTTTGTAGAGGTGTGGTGTATGTATATATTGGTGTGCTTGTGTTTGTGGGGGTTCATCTATGTACATGTATGTGTGGAGGCCAGAGGTTAATATCACTGAACCTGGGACTCACCAATTCAGGTAAACTACCTGGTTAGAGAGCTCTGGGGTCCTCTGTCTTCATATTCTTAGTGCTAGGGTTATAGGTGCATGCTGCCTTGCCATGATTTTACACGGGTGCTGGAGATAACTCAGGTCCTCATGTATGTAAGGCAAGCACTTTAGGGACTGAGCCTTCTCCTGAGCCCCCAACTGTGTATTTATATCCCTAAATAGACTTGAAGATTAACATAATCTTCAATAATAATCCTAGCAGTCCCCCATTCTAGCCTTTATATTCCAATCTTTCAAAAGACCTAGAAAACACAAGTATTCTTGAAAAACAGTGACAAATTTGGAAAACCTAAGCTACTTGACTTCAAGTTCAGCTGTTTATTCCTCCAGGCTGTCTTCTACAGCCTTTACAGTTAGGGTCACAGTCTATTCCCTGCAGTCTCACAGTATGACCACTGCTAAAAAGGACCCATCATATCGTTTCTCAGTGAAGTACAGTACCTAAAGCTTTAAGGGCAGAGTCCAGGCTTGTCTATCTTGCTTAGCTCTGTGTCCAGAATGCAGGTACTCATCACATTGACTAAAACGTAACTGAGTTAAGCAAGAGTTAACATTTTAGAGGGAAACTCAAAAGGGTCCATCTTCTGCCTGAGAACTACTCATTTGGGTAGCCAAGATTAATTGATTCTATTTCATTTAAAAAATATTATTACTTCTGTGACAGGACTAAAAAGATTCAGTGGAAGGCCATACATCCAGGACTATATGGGCAGCACAAACTGGACTTGATGAAAGTGTGTGTGTGTGTGTGTGTGTGTGTGTACACATATTTATATTTGGACAAAGTTAGGTGAGTAGGAAAGGAGGATATGTCTGGGGGAGGAGTGAACATGACCAAACATATTGCATGAAATTCTCAACGAACTAATAAAAAGATTAAAACCATGAAATTTAATTCCCAAGAAACTAGGTCAATTATCTGCAATCAAGTTTCTGAAATATTTGTAGTATATTGTCCTGTAATTAAACCCTTAATAACTTAGATAAATGAAATAATGCAGAAAACTAAAGAAGCTTTATGCACAAAGGTATCCATTGTTGTTTTTATTATAAGAGCAAAATGGAGATAACTCAAGAATCCTACAAAATGAGAATCACAAAAATGCACATCAACTTGACATAATATTTCATAGCTATTAAGTAATTATAAAAATATACTGACCACACCCTTGAGGCTATTTGTGCTAACCATCTTGCTAATAAAAAACTGAATAACACTTTTTAAGCTTCTTTAAAGTTATAAAGGAGAAATGACAACCCAGTATGAAAAGACTAGGCCAAAGGTGAAGGGAAAATTTAGAACAGAGAAAGAACTGGACAAAATGTGGCTTTTGACCTGAAAGTATTCACCAATCTTGAAAACTGTGAACTTTCATTTTAAGATTCTAGTGGACAAATAAGACAGATAAGACAATCCATGGTTTTTACAAAGCTGATATCTGACAGGAAAACCTCTTCAAAAAACATTGAGACCCCAACACATTGAGGAGAAACTAGAAGAGCAGTAACGTGCATGGAATTACAGTTTCTAGAAATTCATGAAAATTCCAGAGTATTTTAAGTCTCAACATGGCTGAACTCCCAGGAATGTGGCAAATCCTCCTGAGAGCTGAGAATATTCACTGAAAGTCTAGATTTACTCCCACAAATGATTTTTCAAATATAATGTCCAACACATACATATACACAAAATAAGACTAACATTCACAAAAACTAAATTCTATTAAAGATCTAGAAAAAATAATAGGTAATAAAATACTAAAGCATAGGTATTTTAGATGACAAATAACTATACTAATTATATATATATATATAAGTATATATACATACATACTTAAAGTTTGAAGATCTCTGCAGAGCTAGAAAGTCAGGGAAATATGATTCCAAATTTGCAAATCTAAAGTAACTCTATAAACAGAAATATAGTAACTAAAATAAAAAACGTAAAGGTGAAGTTTCTGGGTTGGTGAGTATGTCAAGGCATTACAAAGGCGGAGGGTCTTGAGAAGTCTTGAAGGCATGATGTTGTATTTTCTATCTGTCTTATTCAGAGTTTCTATTGCTGCAATAAAACACTATGACCAAAAAATCAAGTTGGGGAGGAAAGAGGTTATCTGGCTTACACTTCCATATTGCTGTTCATTGCTGAAGGATGTCAGGACAGAAAGTCAAATGGGGCATGAACCTAGAGGCAGGAGCTGATGCAGAGGCCATGGAGGGGTGCTGCTTACTGATTTGCTCCCCATGGCTTGCTCAGCCTGCTTTCTTATAGAACCCAGGACCACCAGCCCAGAGATGGCACCACCCACGATAGGCTGGGCCCTCCCCCATCAATCACTAATTAAGAAAATGGCCTAGAGTTGAATCTTATGGAAAAAAATTTCAGTTGTGGTTTCCTCCTTTCAGATGACTGTAGTTTGTGTGTCAAGCTGACATTAGACTAGCCAGAACACCATCTAAGTAAAGATTAACATCAACTTTTTGCAAATTATTTCAAAAATCAAAAGAGAAAGGCACATTGTAAGTCATTTTATGAGAACACAAGCAAATATATCACAAGAATATATTTTTTAAAATCTCATGAATATAGCCACATAAGTCAACCATATTACCAAACAGAAACAAACAAAATACCATGGCAAAGGAAAGCAAGACATAACTTCTAAAACTATCATTCTCTGAACATGGGATTTTGTCCAGTGTTTAGTAGTTTTCAGGATACACGTATTGTGTTTATTTTATTAAACGTATTACTAAACATTTCATTCTTTTTGATGCTACTGAAAATATTTTTAACTTTATTTTCACATAGTTCAAGTGTATAGACTTGATTTTATATGTTGATCTTATATCTTGAAACCACATAGAATCCATTTTGATTCTAATTAAATTTTTATATATACAGATCATTTCATAGATGAATAGAATGGTTTTATGATTTTATTTCTTCTTTTCTGACATGAATGCCTTTGACATCTTTTATTTTTGCTTTGTTTGTCCTAGTTAGACCCTAGTATAGTATTGAATGGAAGCGGCAACACCAGATCTTTTCTTCTTGTTCCTTACCATGCAGGGTACAGTCTTGCACTATTAAGTACAGTGTTTTTCTAACTGTAGATTTCATGTGGATGCCATATATCAGGTTGGCAAAGCTGCCCTCTGTTCCTACTGCGCTGCATGTTTTCTGTCACGAAATAGTGCTAGATTCTATCAAATACTTTTCTGTATTTATTGAGATACCAAGTGAAAAAGAAAGACTTGATCATGCTATAAGGTGGACAGATCTTTCTTTTCTTGAAACAGGGTCTCACACTGTAACTCATGTTGGCCTGGATAACCCAGGCTAGCCTTAAACTCATAGCAATCCTCCAAAGTGATGAAATTATGTTACTTAAAAGAAACTAATAACAGTATCCCATGAATGACATGATGATTCCATTTAAAGAAAGTGTTTAGAGCAGGGAAATCTCTATAGAGATAGAAAAGAGATGTGGCTGCTTAGACTTGAGTGAGAAGAGGACTAGCAGTGAAGGGCACAGGGTTGATGGTGGTCGTGGAATTTCAATTGTATTTTAATAAAGACTGCCTGAAGATCTGAGACTAAAACAGTTCCACTGGTCAGCCGTACAGACCAGATTATGGTAACGCACACCTTTAATCCCAGACCTAGAGATTATAAAGTGATTAAATTATATTATAAAGTGAGAAGAAACAGCTCTCAGACACACAGTCTCATTCTGCAGGGTCGCGATTTCAGACTGAGGTCAAGAGCTAGTGACTGTTTTGCTTTTCGGATCTTCAGGTTGAACCCCAATTCCTGACCCTTAATTTTTATCAATCATGTTTCATAGGATGGCAAAAATGTTCTCAAATTCTTGTGTGTGTATCTGTGAATGAATTTTTAAAATCATTTAATTATATCCTTTAAGTGAATATATATTATATTTATTATATTATATGAATCATATCTACGTACAGATACTGAAAGTGGAATGAGGCGTTCACACGCAGGCACCAACTCTACACTTCCGCAAACACGAGAGCAGGCGCCTCCTTACAATTTGTACCCTGGGTTTATCACTTTGCTTCACCATAGCCCTACTGTGTCTGCAGCCACTCCCCCTCCCACAAAGATCCCCTTGTCCCCTTTTATTTGTTTTTGTTATGTCGCCTTGCATCTGACGAGGCCTAAAAGGAGAATATTGATTACATGATTCTTCCTTACACACACACACACACACACACACACACACACACACACACACACACACACTTTTCTTCATTTCTTTTTTCTGAGACAGGATTTGTCTGTGTAGCCCTGGCTGTCCTGGAACTAGCTGTGAAGACCAAGCTGGCCTCGAACTCACAGATCCACCTGACTCTGCTTCCCGAGTGCTGGGATTAAAGGCGTGAGCCACCACCGCCTGGCAACAGACACACTTCCTCAACGCAAACCTAACTAGGGTTTATGACAAGTATCTCTATAAGCAACAAGAAGAAAATACACTCTTTTCATAGTGGTCACAGAACAAAATGACGATTTCTTCAACATTTAATATCCTGGTTGGCAGGCAAGATGGCTCAGCAAATAAAGGTATTTGCCACCTAGCCTGATGATCCAAGTTCCATCCCGAGGACTCACATGGTAGAAGGAGAGAATTGAGTCCCACAGTTGTATGCTGACCTTTACACATATGCTGTCACCCCTCCCCCACACATGCTATGCACATACACACAATAACAAGCAAATAATTTAAATCTTAAAAAGATTTAACATCTTGTTCCTGAATTGTATTTACTGTTACCACCTCCAGGACCTGTTGAGATTTTAGAGAGAATGGTTTGTGATAGCTCCTCTTGGTTGTCAACTTGACTGTATCTGGAGTCCAATAGAACGTAGGCCATTGGGCACTCCTGTGAGAAATTTCCTTGATTGGATTATTTGAAGCAGGAAAACCCAGCCTACACGTGGCCGGCCTGGATAAAAGGACGTGGTAGAAGGAAACTTTTTTCTTTCTTGTTTGCCCTCATTCTCGCTGGGGAGTTCATCTATCCTGTACCTTCATTCCTTCACCAATCTATCACAGCCAATTTCTTTGGGCTTCTATTGTAAACTGAAGATGAGCCAGTCTCTAGGGACCCTCTAGGCCTTCAGTGCTATCCCGGGCCTGCTGAGACACTCAGATTGATCCTCTGCCTCTCTAGTGTCAAACCTCCACTGTTGGACAGTTGGAGCTGCATCCTGTAGGCCAATCTAATAAATAGATGAGTAAAATTAATAAATATTCATTCTATCGGGTTCTACTTCTTTAGAGGATCCTGACCGACACAGTGGCCATGTGGCAAACCCAGATGGAGGCTATGGCATTCATGACCACAACCAGACTTTCTGGTAACTGTTGATGAAGAGTAGTCAGGAGAAACCTGACAGAGCTCCAGTGTTGTCAGTAACCAGTATGGCTCTAGACAGTGCACACGTCAGCAGACACCTCGATGAACTACAGCTATAGACTCTGTGTCTCCCCCACATAAGCACACATAAAACTGGGGAAGGGGAACATTCTGATTCTGATAAAACTTACTTTTATTCATGTATTGGTAGGTATTTGATCCAGGGCTTCACATGCACTAGGTAACATACTCTACTGCTGAGTTATACCCTTTAGCCCCCAAATTTAATTTCTTGCTATCTTCACAGAATGAGAGCTTCCGGTATTTTAATTTTTCAAAATTACAAGGAAGTATATATCTTTTACACTTGAAGACTTTTTTATTTAGAAATAATTTAAAAGTCATAAAAACAGCACAAAGAATAGCCATGTTTGATCTACTCAGATTTATCGTAAGATTTTTATCCATTTGCCTTATCACTTATTTGCCTAATTACAAGGTATTCATCTAATATATATATAAAATAAATGTATGTATTCACACAGTATTTTTTGAACCATTTAGGTTTTTGTTTTGTTTTTGATGCAGGGAAGAAACAAGGGTTTCTTGTAGTCTAGGCTGGCACTGAGCTTAGCATATAGCCAAGGATTACCATAAATTCCAAATCCTCCTTTCTCTACCTCCCAAATGCTGTGATTATGTAGCCACCATATCTGGCTTTTAAGGGTAGTTTTATATACTTACATATTATGACCTATTACATATATATAGCTATATAACATATGCTAATAAATAAATACATATTATAATTTAGATCTAACATTCTCCAAAGACTCCAGCCTGTTGTAGGTGGTGAAACCTTTAGGAGATGCAGCCTGTTGACAGAAAACTAGGTCTCTGGAACATGTTCTTGAAGGGCATACTGAGACCCCCGGGTCTTTTCCTAGCTCTTAGTTCCTGGCCACCATGAAGTGAGCAGCTTTGCTCTACATTGCACTCCCTGCTGTGACACTGCCTTTTCACACATCTGAAAACAACAGAGCCAAATGACCATAGACTGAAGGCTATGAAATTGTAGGCCTAAATTAACCTTTCTTTCTGTTAAGTTGATTTATTTTAGGCATTTTATCACAATAATGAAAGGCTGACTAACTTAATGACAACCATAATTATGTATGATAACGCATACAATTGATATATGCATACAATATAATCAAAATATATACATATTGATTATATTATACAGTTATATACAATGTCAGGTTTGGGTCAAAGGAGGACTCCTATATAATAGTAGTCCCATACAGTTTTTTCACATAGGGATGTTATAGCCACTCTGTAATGGTCACCTAATGATAAAATTGCCTAATAATTCATTTCTTAGAATGCATTTCATTCTGAGAACCAAGAACCCACTTTCATAATCACAGGGTTGACTAACTTACCAAATAAAAACACAGTAAAGATACAGGATGCTTTGGATACACCCCAATAGAAACGGAAGCTTCTGAGCTTTTCCCGACTCCCTCTTCTGGACACTCAATGTTCTTAGAGTTAATGGGTTGGGGTCTCCCTAGTTACTTTTCAATGTCTAAACAATAAGCCTGACCTGCTGGGTAAGATTCAGGTAGCCAGTTAATAGCTGTTAGGATTTTGCTGATGAAAGTTAGGGAAGGCTGGTTAGAAAAGGTATTAAATTAAAGCTTGTATTCCTCCTGTTCTTACTACACATCTTATATAATTTCATCTCTTGAAAGCTGTTGATTTGGCATTATTACTTGGTATTTAAAAAGAATTGTCTCATAAGAGCTACTGCTTACAATATTTAAATATGAATAACTAGACTTCTTAAAATGCAAATATTCTCTAGTAGAACTTCATTGAGTAATGAAGAACTGCATTTCTTAATAAGCTCCCAGAGGATGCCAACATATATGTCCTAATGTGTACCTTAATTATGACCATCTTGATCACATCAATAGACATTTTTATGGTGCTACCAAGACCTTACCCAAATTCAGAATCTCTGGGAATTATGTCCACTAGTATAAGGTATATTTTAAGCAGTCTCCTAGTGGGACTTGAGAAGTCCTGATCAATGGGGTTGAAATGCCCTTTACTTTTTTCTCAACTTATTTATTTTCTGTTCTTGAAATCTCAGTGCAGGTCCCTCCTGCTTGATGCTTGTATTGATTACTTCAGACAAATTCACTTCCACTCGTCACAGCAAGAATTTACTCTTGATCATGAAATAAACATCTTGCACATATCCTATCTCTCTAGATTTTATTTCTTGGCATTTTGGTTGTGAGCCTAGCTTTAACAGCTGAAACATTGCTCCAACCCCAGTTTTTATTTCATGAATCAAATAATTATTTACATTCTTGTAGCATCAACTCCTTCAATAATTCTTGTCTTGTTGATTGTGAGCCTGGCCTTTAACAGCTGAGCCATCGTTTTTTAGCCCAACTATCATAATTCTTAACATACAGTGAATGTTAATATTTGTTATGGATACTAATTCTGATTATAGTGGACAATTAATTTCTTTCTTGGACACACGGTTATTTCCCAGGTCCTGGAACTAGCTCTAGATCAGGCTGTCCTCGAACTCACGGAGATCTGCCTCCTGCCTCCCTAGTGCTGTGATCAAAGGCGTGCACCACCACCTCCCGGCGGTTTATGCATTTTATGATGTTTGTTCATCCTTAAAATAGGGTTAAATGCTGACCCATTCTTCTGACTACATTCCTACCTATTTTCCAGACATTTTGTTCTTCCCACCTCTACTCTGCTGTTGCATCCGAGCAAAAGCAACTGCCATCTGAGGTGCTGTGACAGGAACCCTCACTCATTTCTCCGGAACGCTATTGTTTAGAAAATTCGGTTTGCTTCTCAGTTTCCTCTGTGTAAAGTGGAATGGACTATACATACCACCTAGCTCACAGATGGATGAAATGACAGAAAACAAATCGTAAACTGTCACGCACCAAATACATACAAGTTGTTCCTCGCAACATTCCTTGTTTACCTTAATGCAGGGAACTACCACCGTGCAGCCCAACTAAGAAGCCAAGGGAAGCTTCGGGGGTTCCGAGCTCGGGGTACGGGGAAAAACTACAACTCCCGTGAGGCTTCACGCGCGCCACCTCCGCCCCCCCAGCAAGACGGAGCCCCCAGGCGAAGAGGGTGGGGCCTGCGCGCGCCGGGGGATCTCCTAGGAAGCGCAGAGGCGGGCTGCTTGAGGTCACAGGGACACCAGGTGGAGACACAAGTGCGAGTGTGGGACGGGTAGCACGGGAAAGACAGCTGGGAACGGCGTTAAAAAAATAAAGCCAGCTGTGCGCCGTTGCCTCGGCGGACAGTCCACGCCGCTGCGGAGGCTCCGGGCGCGCGCCCCATGCCTCGGGCACTCGGAGCGGCGGGAGCGGGCGGGGGTGGGGGCGGGGCCGGCGGCGCGGGGGCGGAGCCTAAGGCGGCGCGGGCGAAGGCGGCGACACAGACATCTGGGACTGTTGTTGTTCTCTCGCCTCACGCCCGCCTCAGTCAGTTCGAGCTGAGATCCGGAGCTGCTCTGCCGGGAGGCGGGTGGCAGGATCCGCCTTCTCTCCCGGTTCGCTGGAGCTGCGGCAGGGGCTGGCGCTGACCGAACGCCTCGCGGTTGGTCTCCGATGCCCTTCGGCGAGGAGGGGGCGTCTGGACCCTGCTGAGCGCACACGGAGCCCCCCCTCCCCAGCCCCCGACTCGGTGTCTTCACTCGCACTTCGGGCCCGCACGCCCGTGTGTCTGCCATGGCTGAGAATGCAGATGGTGACCTGAACTCCAACCTGCTCCACGCCCCCTACCTCACCGGGGACCCCCAGCTAGACACGGCCATCGGGCAGTGGCTGCGGTGGGACAAGGTGGGTACCTGGTCACCCGAGCATCCGTCTCCTTCTTTCTGCCCACCCTCTCACAGTCCGCCCTTTCCGGTACCCACCCAGGGCTTTGCAGACTCCAGGGGAGGTGGCTCCGGCCACCGCAGGGCTAGCGGATTTGGGCGATGCCTCTCACCTATGCAGGGGCTGCCTCCCTCGGGAGGTCTGGTCTGGGTTGGGCAGGGACATCTGCAGTAGCTTTCTTTTGCAGTAGGGCTTCACTGCAACCTGCTCCCTTGACACCCTCTCCTTCCAGTGTGTGTCAGCTCTCATTCTCAAAAATACTTCGTCCGCATCATCCTCATCGTTGTTACTTTGCATCCATTTCCTTTCCCCTTTCTCCCTTGACTTCCTTCTTTGCAGAACCTGGAAGTGGCTCCTGGTACGTTTCTTGGACGTTACTAACCACATTATCTGCTTTGGTGTTGGTCTGGTGGTGTGTTGCCACCCTCTGTCGCTAGGAAATCGCTGTTCTATTTCACTCTATTTTCTGGTATCACCGTTTGCTCTTGAAAATGACAAGGGCTCTCTTCTTATTTAATTCCTCTGCTGGTAGTTATTTCCTGAAGTATTCTGTTCAACGAATCGTGGTCATATACATCTTGAATAGCCTAATTATACTTCTAGAGTCTACACCATTACTTCCCAAAATGTCCCAACAGATCATCTGGGAATCTTAAAAGGCAGATTCTGACCAGATATTTATAAATTCAGAATTACTGTTGTCCTGCCATGCCATTTTTACTGCTCTCTCCCTCTCCTTGTGCGGGCACATAGGGCAGATTGGTGAAAGCTAGAATTAAAATGCAGCCTTTTCACTTGTAAAAGAGGCCCCTGGAGGCTCTCTTAGAGGGACAGGAGGATAATCAGGTGTTTGCTTTTTCAAGTTCATGTGATACACCTGCTAAAATGGAGAAAGCAGCACATTTTAAAACTGGTTAACAATTGAATTAAGGGGTTTGTATGGCAATATGTGAGATTGTGTTATACAAAAGAGCTACCTAAATTAGCTTTCTGAAACAGTTCAATTTTTTTCCCCAGTCATTTATGCATTCAAGAAGGAGAAAAATACTGAGTGTGCTAGGCCGGTCAGGAAACGCTGGTGGTGAGAAAGATAGAAAGTGTTCTTGCCCTCAGCAAGCCTTCAGTTAGTAGATAAGGAAGCCCAACAAACAAGCAATTACATTGAAGTTATTTGGTGTTATATCTTAAATGTTCTAATCAGTCTTGTGGAGTCTGAGCAAGTGTTTCCTCAAACCTGAACAGTGCTAACAGATCACCTGGGAATCCTAAAAGGTAGTTTCTGACCAGACAACTAGGGTGGGGCCTGACAGGCAGCCTTAGTGAGCTTCCAGGGGATTGATCCCAGTGTACCTGATCTGTGGACCACACTAAAATAGACTCTTTTATCTTTCAATATCCGCTTTGACTATGTTTTCCCTAATGAATGTCCTGGTTGAATGAATTTATACTTATTGTCTGTGCTATGCCCAGGTACTGCTGAGACACAGAAACACTTAAGAACTGTTAAATGCATATAAAAATGATACAATAGTTACAGTAGCAGTAAAAAGAGGTTGCAGGCATTCAGTTCTTATGGGAGTTCAAAAGTGAGTGTGATCTGTGGGGTGGGGCGGTCAAAGAAGACTTTTTTTTCCTTCCATGACAGGGTTTCTCTGTGTAGTCTTGGCTGTCCTGGAAATCACAGAGATCCACCTGCCTCTGCCTCCTGAGTGCTGAAATTAAAGGCGTGCGCCACCACCTCCTGGCTTCAAAGAAGACTTTATGAGGTCATGGAATGCACATGAAAAGAGCAGGGAAAGCCTGCAGGAGAAAGATGAAATAAATGTAGATCTCAATGAACATAAAAGGAAATAAAACAAAGGCTCCCAAATAAAATATAAAGGACAAGTAATAAGTGCCTTAACAGAAGAACAGACTTAAATAATTTTAGTAATTATATATTGTTGATCTCTCTCTTAATGGGAGGTAATGCTTTTATCTGAGAAACAAATGTTTATCTTCTGTAGATTGATACTTAAGTAAGCTAGGCTAAGTCCTAGGCCACTGAAATTTAGAGTACAAAATGAAATTAAATATTTCGTTGTACCTTAACAGTACATGTAGCCTTTCAATGCAGAGAGTCTGAGCTCAACTCCTGATTAATACAATTAAGGAGCCCTGATAATGCTGCTGATTCTGGAAGACTGATGAGGCATGTAATAAGTTATAAATTGGTCTCAGGGTAATTTGCTATTTGCCATAGTCACCAACATTATTAATTTTAGTCTTGGTGTCTTGGTGTATATTGAAAAGTCTTAATAAAAAAGAAAAAAAAGATGTTATTCATGTTGACCTTTTAGTTAACATTCAGATTTGCTAAGATGGAGAAGGAAGACTAGGAACTGGAAAGAGGAAACTTGAATGTATGTGGTTAACTCATTGGTGTCTGCCAGAGCTTAGGGTACCTAGAAGTCTTTGGAAAGGTATGTGAAGAAGAGCTTTAGTATATCTTTAATGGCCTTCAGCAAGTAAGAGTGTATGTAATAATGCATTCTGACAGTTTACCATAAATTACATGAGAATCATTTGTTCACAGGGTCCTGAATACCCAGTTTCTACTTATGAGTAGCAAAGTTAGCCATATAATTGTGACCAATAACAATATTTACATAAAAATATTTATTGAAATTTCATCAAAGTAATTTGGCATGCAAGAGAAAGAATTCATTTTTAAAAAATACTACATAACAAAGATGATTGCTGTTCTTAAAATAATTTCTAATACATAGCATACTGCTAATTAAAATCATGACATGTTTGGAAAAAAAAGAAAAAGAAAATAGTACAGGAAGATAGACCCAGCATGGTGACTCTTACCTATAATCTCAGCACTTAGGAGGCTGACCCAGGAGGATCAATTAGTTGAGGCCAGCCTGGGCTGCATTGTTGATACCATGTCAGCCTAACCAGATTTGCTGGGGTTAGGGTACTCTTTCTTGTGTTGCTTCAGTAGGGACTTGGATCTGACCTCCTACTTGTTTTCAGGCTTTTTGTAGATACACCATAGGGAAACCAAATTCAAAGATTTTTGGCCGTAATGAAGCCAAATCACAGGGAGTCAAATATATAACATTTAACCACATCAGCCTGTAACATGTAAATGCATCCATTTCTGTATGGGGCTGTGCTTCTACTATAACCCAGTAAGTCCAGGGATCAAGGAGTCCCTCCTATCAGTTGTGCACAGATAACTCTACCGCCAGCATGCCCTCCTCTGCTCTAGGTAAGGCCACACCTCCTTCCTGCTTCTTTCATTTGGTGCTTTCATGCCCTGTCAAATTACAGACCAGCAGTTCTCGCCTCAAGTCCAGGTTCTTTAGCCTCACAGCTGTCTGTCGGTTCTGTTCCAATGTGAATTTAACTCTCTGTAGGCAATCATATATAAGATACTAAACTCTGGTAAGGCCTGGATGGGTAGACAGGGACACAGGGCAGAGCTGCTCTGCTGATTATAACAGCAACAGCACAGGTCATATATGTGGACACCAGAATGGAAGCAGGAATTTGCCATGGCAGCTGAAGAAATAGTAAGTAGAACATTGGTCTCAGAATGTAGATCTGTATTAAGAAAGAGTAGAATATGACGTTGAAGATAGGTTAGGCTTACAAAGAGCCTGGAAAAGGAAATAAAGGGCATCAATCTAAGCCAGCTATTTTCAGATGTTTAAGAAGAGAATATTTTTCAACAAATTGACCAAAACGAAAAGGCAGTCAATTAATTCCCATACCTCCTTGGTTAGTCGGTCTTGCATTGATTGCTATAGTAAGTACCTGAGCAAGGGTAAAGTTTAAAGAAAGGAGGTTTACTTAGCTCAGTTTGTATGAGATCAGAAGCCAAACTTGTTTGGCCTCTAGTTAGTCTCATGGCTGGTGGACTCCTGACAGAAGCATATGTAAAAAGGATTACACAGTGAGGCAGGAAGCCAGAAAGCAGGGAGGGGTAAGCCTTGCTTTTAAAATTCTCTCCTCTTAACCTCTTCTCTTCTGTAAATTACAGCTTATTCTTGTTAGAATTCATCCACACACCCCTAAGGAAATGTCTCTAGTGGTGACCCAGTTACCTCCCACTAGGACCCAACTCTTAAAAGGTTCTACTACCTCAGTACCTCCACACTGAGGAGCAAGCCTTTGATATGTGAAGCCTTGGGGTACAGGCCACATCTAGACTATAGCACTTTCCAAAATTTGATAGTTATATTATTAGTTCTATAGTTATTCTTTTGAAAAATTAAATAGTTTAATCTGTGTAAATAAAATCAACAGAACAGTAACTTTCAGACATAGAAATCCCAACTGGCCATTCTAGTTAAGAAGATATTGGCAGAAAACATACTGTGTATACGAAACAGAGAAAGCTCACGCCAACTTCCCAGGAAAATCTGTGGCCTTTAATAACTAAGTATCAATCTATATGAAGAAAACAGTTCATATGAACAACAAGATAAAGCAGTTGGTACATATATAAAAAGAGATACAGTGGAGAACATAAAAACTTCAAAATTATAAACTAAAAATAGAGATTTATTTCATCAGCAAATAAGAAAAGATAGTGTGAAAAATCAACTGAAAACAAGAATGAGCTCTAGGAAATAAAAGGAAAAAAGTGATCCCCTCTACCAAGCACACACACACACACACACGTTAAAGTTGAACAAACAGAAAGAAATAAGAGAAATGTTTGACATGGAATAAGAAATCCTGGCTGCTAAGTTAGCACTAGATCCACAGTGTTCATTAAGAAGGAATAGAATGTATTGTTTGTGTCTTAGTGGTTTTTGTTTTTTTAAGGTATTAGTGGTGTGGTAAAGATGGCATGTCATTTCTATCAACATCAGAAAAGCAATTAAGCAGTCACCTATGAAGAAAGGAAGGAAGGGAAAGAGGCAGAGTGGTTAGGCTGACAAAAGCAAGAAGGAAGGAAATAGGGCTGAGTGTAGCTTAATGGTATAGTGCTTGCCTGGCAGGCTTGCCACCCTGAACTTTGAAAAAAAAAACCTAAGTAAATTATTGATCAAAAATGAACCAAATTAAAACATGACCTGATTTTAAATAATTAATTGATGAAGCTTAAGTAAGAAACTGTGAGTTCTTTTCAGGTAGCACAAGGATGTACCAAAAGAGTCTAAAGTAAATACTATTCAGAGCATCTAACCTAGTAATTATATTCTCTTTTGATGGTCAACCAGAAGATAGAACATAGTATTTAGTATTTAGTTTTTTTAATTAGTAACCATCTTGATCATTTTTAAGGATGTATATAGTTCATTAGTTTTTGTAAAAATATTCACATTCTTGTAGAACAGACCTTCAGAATTTTTCATCTTGCTAGGCTGACTCTCTATGCCCATTAAATAACTTGTTTCTTCCTTCCCCTTTCCCCTGAAAACCACCACTCTTCTGTTTCTATAATTTGACGCCTAGGCACCTTATATGAGCAGAGTCATATAGTATTTGTCTTTTGTGACTGACTTATATCAGCACGTTATTCATCCATGTTGTGGATAGGATTTTATTTTGATAGCACAACAAAATGTAGAGGTATTATGTGGCCAAACTTCTTGAGAGACAAAACACACAAGGTTTAGAGTAGACCCCTATCTGGAGTATCTGAGATATACTCACCCCAGATAGGACTCCTATGACAGACCAAAGTTTGGATACCACCAAGGTCCAACTTGGTGAACCAATGAGTTTTATTGGGGTTACTTACAGGAGCAGAAATGATTCAAAAGACAGCTGCATCCCCAAGCCCATCCCAGCTCACAAATCTGGGAACCTGAAGTACACCGCACAGCCTGCAACCTGCAAATCTCCTGTTGGAGAGCATTCCTTCTAGGTGCCTCAGTTGGTCTAAACCTCTTCCAGGCAGTTGGTCTGGTCTCAGAGTCTTCTTGGGAAAGTCTTTGCCACTTAGACTCTGCTTACTGTGGCTGGGAGGGGCCTAGGGAATCTGGTCAGCTTCAGGAAATGTTTTTAAATTTTTTACCCACCTGCTTAAGGAGTTTCCCTATAGGGTGGGATGTTTCACTCTCAGAGAAAACTGTTATATATCAAGAGGTCATACAATGATTTGGGGTTTTGGCCTATGTACTTTGATTTGTGATGCTTTCTGCCTTCGTAATAGCTATTGAAATTTCCAGTTTGTACTGAGGCTGCTGCCCTCTGGTGTTGGGAGTTAATAGAAAGCGATTTATTCTGGTGCAAGAGCCAGAGATTCAGCATGAGCTTTGCTACCAATCCTGTATAGGATCTTTTCAACTAAATAATTGAATAAGCATTTGTTTTAGTTACTTTTTCCATTGTTAGGACAAGGTTGTGACTTAAGGAGCCTGAGGAAGCAGAGCGTATTTTGGCATTTCTCCATGACTAGGAAGACAGCAGGAGTGAGGCAGCTGGCACGTCACGTTTGTACCCAGATGAATGCTTGTGCCTCTTCCTTTTCATTTAGTCTTGGACTTCAGCCCATGGGTGATGTCCACATTCAGAATGAAGTGTCTTCCCACCTTAGTAAAATCTCTCAGGAAATTCCCAACAGGCACAAAGATGTGTTTGCTAGGTGATCCCAAACCCAAGTTGTCAAGATTAGACATCACAGTGCTGTATCTTACCAAAGTATGAAAATGGCCATATTTTAATGCCCCCAAAGAGTACAGAGACCCTAATATTATAAATGAAAAATATTTTCTCAGATACTAAAGCATTTTGATTTTCAGCTAACCAGAACTTATCTTGTTAGAAAAGTCTCTTAATGTGGTTTTTTTTCCCTGCTACAAAATTTTCTCATATCATTTTTCTCTTTGAAGTTTTTCATTTTTATGCAGTAAAAAATTTTAAAAAATTTTTTAAATTTAAAAAGCCAATTGTGCTTGTCAGTTTTACATCACAATAACAAATTACTGTGGATGCTCATAAAGACAAAAAGATTTATTTGGACTCACAGTTTTGGAGATTGTCTTAGTTAGGGTTTTTATTGACATGGGGAGGCACCATGACCATGGCAACTCTTATAAAGGAGACATTTAATTGAGGTGTTGGCTTACAGTTTCAGAGGCTTAGTCCATTATCACCATGGCAGGGAGCATGGCAGCAGGCAGGCATGGTACTGGCTACCTCTGGATATGAAGGCAACAGGAAGTGGCTCAAGCATATTTGAGACTTCATAGCTCACCTCTACAATGACACACTTCCTCACAAAAGACCTCACCTATTCCAACAAGGCTACATCTCCTCGCAGTGCTACTTCCTGTGAGCTTATGGGGACCAAGTACATTCAAACTACCACAGAGATCTAGTTTACAATTATTTGGCCTTGCTTCTGTGGGCCTGTGATAAGGCAGCAGATGGAGCAGAACTGCTCACCTCATGGACAAGAAGCAAAACAAAGAGGGATCAGAGCTCCTCTCCAAAGGAAAACCTCAGTGACCCAAAGACCTCTCACTGGGCTCCATTTCTTAACGTTTTTACAATCTCTCTAAAGTGCCATTTTGGAGACAAAGTCTTGAGCACATAGACCTTTGGAGGGTATTCAAATTCTACACTTTTAACATCCCTCAATAGATGTCTTAGGATTTTTTTATTGCTGTGGAGAGACACTATAACTACAGCAGTTCTTACGGTGGTTTACAGTTTCAGAGGTTCAGTCTATTATCATCATGACGGGGAACAGCAGCATGCAAGAGACATGGTACTGGTTATGTCTTGACCAGAGGCAGCAGGAAGTTGACAGTCACACCAAAGGAAGCTTGAACAAAAGAGACCTCAAAGCCCGCCCCCACAGTGACACACTTCCTCCAACAAGGCCACACTTCCTAATAGTGCCACTCCTTTGAGGGACATTTTCTTTCAAACCACCACAATAGGATAGTGGCTAACTTTGATACCCTGAAGTGTAGAGCATAGCACAAATTTACATCTATTAAAAGGACTTCTGCATAAAAATATAAATACATTGGTGTATACATCTAACTTGATTCTTTTTTACTTTGTTGTGCCAAAGACTTAAAGGGAGATTTATGACAGTTGTATGTTTTGTGTTCAATACAGTATTGCTCTTTATTGGCACCACACTAAGTCTAGTATTGGTTGTGTGACTTTATATACTTGTTTAAATCGAGCCCTTAAAAGGACAAAGTCCACTGTTAATTGTGTAAGTGTAAAGTATATCTCAGTAAGCCCAACTTTTAATAAAAAATGTACAGAAAAGTTCTGTAACTAATGTTGAGGAAACATGAGTAAATCCAGATGGATATGGATAGTGTTTGGCATTATGTATGAATTAGTGGTAGATGCTTGGTAGTGTTCTCATTTTCTCTATAAAACATTTGGAAAATAGAACAATGTTAAAGTTTCAATATTTAGAAAATGCCTGCATACTCAGTGGCTTTATAAAGCCTATTTCCCATGGCATTCAAGTACAATAGATTGAGTGCTGGGAACACAGCTCCCATGGGCGCCCATTAACTTAGTATGCACAGGGCCCAAGATTCAGTTCCCAGCACCAGACCATAGTGAATTCGTCTTTATCTGAATTATAGTATGCTGTTAGCTCTCTTACTTGAAAATTTTTGCTTATGATTTTCTAACAGTTCTTTGATATTTGGGGAGACAAGATAACTTATTTTATATAAATATGAATCAAATTTTATACAAATTATAGATGTAATGACTCTTGTAAAGTATAACTACTTGGAGAACATGATAAAGCTCTACTTGCCATATTTTATTACTGACTTGTGTTTTGTGAAGAAATTGTAACTTCTGAAAATCTCATATGCTATGTTAGAGTTCAGATAATAAACATCCACATTTTAAAAAAATCATATATTAACCACTTATATTAGAAATGTAATATTTTGTTTTGATTTGTTTTCTGGCATTGAAATAATTCAAAATGATTTTTTAAAGATTTCTTTATTTATTATGTATACACACACCAGAAGAGGGCACCAGATCTCATTACAGATGGTTGTGAGCCACCTTGGGGTTGTTAGGAATGGAACTCAGGACCTCTGGAAGAGCAGCCAGTGCTATTAACCTCTGAGCCATGTCTCCAGCCCTACAACGATTTTTAAAGAAGGAATTGGATTACTTTTAAGTTAAAACAACAGCAAAACTTTAACTAAGGAAATTCAGAGAAAATCCTACTCTTCCTAAATATGTACTGGAAAAAGAGTATTGAATATGATCAGAGGAGTTTAAAATGCATCTGAAATTTGTTTATTTAAGAAGATCTGATTTAAATTTAACAAGATCTTGTTGTTCAGCAAAGTTGTTTCCTGTCTTCTTTTAAAAGCAGAGAGAAATAAGTGTGTTAATAAATCTCATGGTTTGATTTTTCTACAAAGTTCCATAAGCATCTTAATGTAAAAGTTTGACATCCACCTTTCTGAGTCTCAGGACTACCTGTCACAACTCCAGTCTTTTTCATCATCATTACACAGTGCAGCAAATTAATCAGCCAAGAATCAACAGTAAATCTAGTGTAATTCCAGCTAAATCATGATTAGAGAAGAGGGATTGGCTTCTAAAAGGCACAGCAGTTCAAGCCTAGTTTGGATTCAAAATACTGGCTCTACTGAGTCTGAATTTGTATATAGGTTAAAATGAATTTTAAAATCAAGAGTAACTACCTCAGGCATCCCTTGGGTAGATTAAATTGGAAAATTAACATTAAGGGGTTTTTTTTTGTATTGTCTATTTCTCTTCTGAGATGGTTCCTCTTTTTCTTATGTCATAGTGATAATATAAGCTAAATTGAAATCCATGTTAGTATGCTAATGCTAACATTTGAATATCTTGGCATTGGCCACTCCAGGTTTTCTTTGTTTTTAGATATTAATTATAGGCTATATTGTTGCCAGTTAGTGTTGTAATAGGGCGCGCGGGCCTTCTTTTGGTCCCAGTGGCCACCCAGATCCCGCCGCCCGGTTCCCGGCTAGCTTATACCCGAAATAATTACCCATTAGCTCTAGCCTCTTATTGGCTAACTCTCACATATTTGTTTAACCCATTTCTAATAATTTGTGTGTCACCACGAATCGTGGCTTACCGGCATGAGTCTAACCAGTGTCCATCTTGTGCTGGAGAAGCATGGCGTCTGCTCCACTGCCTTCTCTCTCACAGCATTCCCTTCTATCTACTCCGCCCACCTAAGGGCTGTCCTACCAAAAGGCCAAGGCAGTTTTCTTTATTTAACCAATGAGGGCAATATACAAACAGAAGACCCTCCTACACCAA
>PVIU01020387.1:8384-34204 GCA_004026605.1 Ondatra zibethicus
TGTCCACAGGGATGTCCCCAGCTAGGTCCTTGGGCAGCAGAGGAGAGGGTGCCGGAACTATCATTGTCCCATAGTCACACTGATGAATATCTTGATCACATCCATAGAAATTTCGTCTGATGGATGGAGATAGAGACAGAGACCCACATTCACACCAGAGCAATGGATTGAGCTCCCAAGGTCCAGTCGAAGAGCAGAACCTTCATCCAGCGACGGATGGAGATAAAGACAAATGGGTTTCTAAGGTAGTTTCATAGGTACTATTATATGGACGACACTTGTAATTAAATCAGTGCTTATTTTTAAAAGAAGAATATGAGTGGAAATTAATGTGCATTTTTACTTCCCAACCATGGAAGAAGAGAAAGACTGATGAAAGTGGGACTATTAACATTAATAATCAATCATCTTACACAGGATTTAGATGTTTTAAAACATAATGAATCAACTTTAGCCCAAACCACAACAACAAGGCCAAGATTCTTAGTTCATGATTTTCTCATATTCTAGGCCAGCATAAATATTTTTACTTCTTAATGATGTCCTAGTAATTTGTGAATATGTATCTGAAAATATTTCATTGCTAAAATTAGATGCAACTATTTATGTGTCAGTACCCTGTGGATACTAAAGAATAAAGTGGTTTTGAAGATATTCCCCTTACAACAAAATAGTTAATTTAGAACAAAACCAAAAAAAGTTAATCCTCTAACTTTCCACTGCAGAAAACACGTCAAAGTGTAGAAATGATAAAACACAACCCTGAATGTATCCATGAGAAAACTTCATCACCATTTTTATGGCTTTGGAACAAGCAAGAGAGAAGACGGGCAAAGAGGAGATTTCGAAACCTTTTAAGAAGACATGATGAAGCTGTTTGTTCTCGGAGAGAGCCACTACAAAATAGCTCTGAAGGACAAATACCCATGAAGGTAATTCCCATGAATTCCAAAACTAAAATACTTGCTTGTTGGGGAAAAATGCATCTGTGTGCTTATATCTGAAGATGGTTTCAGAAAAGAGGGGTCCAGCCTCAAATAGAACCTGAACCACCTTCACCAACTCATTCCCAGGAATACCTTGCCAGTCATCTTCTAAGGTGTAAGTGAAAATAAGTTAGACTATGGAAATCAAAATTCAGAAAGTGAACATACTTATATAACTTAAGTCAGGAGAACTCATCAAAATACACAGAATAAATGATAAAGAAACCAGGATGAATTTACAATCAACATGAAAGTAATCAACATGTTTGTGTGCTTTAGAGTTATTCATTTTGTGTATATGAATGTTTTCCTGCATTCTGTCTGTGCACCATGGGTGTGCTGCCCACGGAGGACATAGATGGCATTTGATGCCTGGAATCTTAATGATAATTGGTTGTTAGCTACCATGTGGATGCTGTGAGTTGAACCTAGTCTTCTGCAAGAGCAAAAAGTATTCTAAACGGCTGATCCACCTCTCCAGCCTCCAGAACAAATATGTTTGATATGCAAGTGAGTAGAGTATAAGCCAAGATATCGTAAGTGGAAATAAACAGCCAGTCTTAAGATGTTTGCTAACTTCATGGGACCCAGGCATCATCAACCTGCCAGTTTTACTTATTGAAATCCAGAGAACATATAGGCAGGAAGAACAGCAATAGGAGTCAGGGCATGTTGGCACACACCTTTAATCCCAACACTGAGGAGGCAGAGGCAGGCAGGTCTCTGTGACTACAAGGATAGCCTGGTCTCAATTTATTTGGGTGGATGGTGGAAGGCCATATCAGAAGTATGGAGGTAAAAGGGCTAATTTGTGAGAGTCAGGTCTCTCCTCACACCATGTGAGTCTCAGGGATCAAGTTCTCTTGCCAATCTCGCCGGCAAGTGTCTTTATCCACTTAGCCATTTCATGGCTCAAAATTTAGAATTTGGCTAAAAATATTTTAGCATTCCCACACACACATGGAGAGAAAAAGAGAGAGAGAGAGAGAGAGAGAGAGAGAGAGAGAGAGAGAGAGAGAGAGAGAGATGTGTTTGAACACTTGGTTACTGTTTTGGGAGAATATTTGACCTTTAGCATATGGTCTAGCTAGAAGAAGAAGGTTGCCTGAGAATGGTCTTAATGGTCATCACTACTGCTGGAATCAGGTCTGAATTCTCTGCTTCCTGGTCTAACACAATGTGAGAAGTAACAGACCACTGCCACAGACCAAGCCACCCTGTTTCTCTTCCATACTACAGGACTGAAATTCCTGGCAGCCAAAAGCCTTCCTACATTATTTAATTTCTTTTAGATTCTTGTCAAAACAACTAGATAAGTAACAGTCCTCTTTTCTTTTTTAATACCCCACTCAAAAGCTATAAATCAAGACAAGAGACAGCTATTTTGCAGACCTCATTTATACCAAATACTCATCTCCACTGCAACTAGGTAATTGCCTTGAAGAATCTAATTTCAATATTAGGAGAGAAAGGGGGAAAATTAGATGGCATCATTACACCTAATGAAACCATTACTCACTGTGACTCTAATGTGGTCAGCAATCATTCTTTTAAGATGCTCTTTCTTTTAAGTCCAATTCAATTTGGTTTCCAAATTGACATTAACTATTTTATGTGTGGTTGTTTGAATGAAAATGGACCTGATAGACTCATAGGGAGGGGCACTATTAGGAGGTGTGTTGGAAAAGTTCTGATCTTGTTCGAGGAAGTGTGTTACTGGGAGTGAGTTTTGTGGTTTAAGAAGCTCTAGTCAGGACCAGTGTCTTTTTCTCTTCCTGCTGCCTGCAAATCCAGATGTAGAAGTCTCAGCCCATTCTCTAGCACCATGTCTGACTGAGTGATCCCCAGCTTTCTGCCATGACAATAATGGACTAAGCCTCTGAACAGCCTCTTAGACAGCCCCAATTAAATATTTCCCTTTATAAAAGCTACCATGACCATGGTGTCTCATCACAACAATAACACCCTAACCAAGAGAATCTGTGGTCAAATTCAGTAATATTGTTCAAAGGAGGACGTAGCAGGGAGAGAGATCTCAAGTCCTGTTGATAAGAAAGGAAACCAGAAACAGCATCTGAACCAAGGATATGTCAGGTAAGACAGAGTGGATGATCTGTCTGTTGGCAGGCATGTTGTCCTCAATCTCTGATGAATGAAGAAGGAAAGTTTAGAACAGATGTAGGTTGCTTAAAGACTCTCATGTGAAGCTGGAGTGATGCCTCAATGGGTCAGAGCACTTACTGCTCATGGAGAGGACCCACATTCTGTTTCTAGCACCCATGTCAGGTGACTCCTAACTGCCCGGAAATCCAGGTGCAGAGAATGCAACACCTCAGGCCTCCATCTAGACACATTTACTCATCAGTGCATACCATACACATCATTTTTAAATCAATCTTAAAAATGCAAGTGAATATTGAAGACATATTTTTTACTTAATTTTCATCTTTGAAACCAAATTTGACATTTATCTCAAAATTCCAAATATTTAAATTCAAGACTTTTTTAATTTTAGGTTAGGCCAAAGAGTTAGCAACATTTGATAAGCATAAACTAATATAATTTCTGGTAGCTTCAAGGTAAATTTTATTTTCAGAAACATCTTTAGATTCAAGGTCAATATCTTTTCCTGAATAGACTTTCTGCAGTCATGTGTTCATTCTCCTGAAAAGATGAAGGTGTGTCAACTTTGATACAAGATAATTCATGATAGTTGAAGTTATGAGCAATTTGATCTGATGGCCAGTGGCTCAGAGTTGAGGAAGAGGAGTTCCTTCCTGGTGCCTTACATCTGTAGTTTTATGTTGTGAGAAACTCAGAGTTCATAGAGCTACTTATACTTTGTACTTCTAATTGTCTTAATTGTTTTAAGTCAGGTTTAAACATTTCAGATAGATTGGGGTAAAATCTCTTAAAGCAAGGATTGCTTTGCCATGATAAAAATCATCTAAGTAATTTTTTCAAACTGAATGTCTACTTAGACGTGTTTGATGCAATTCCAGTAGGGTTTGTTTGTTGGCTTGTGTTTTGCCGCTATTCCAGGCCAGTATAAATTATTCTGACTTCTAAATGAGAACCACATGTGAATAACAAAGCATATGCAGAGCAATTTGTTTCTATTTTGACTTTGATCATACCTCATAATTCTGAAGGATTAAATCATTTCAAAGACAAGCACTCCTAACTAAAAACAACAGAATGTTTGTCAATGAAATCAAAAAAGTAATCATCCACCTTCTCATCTGCAGAATGTATCTCCAGACCCAGAAACAAAAGTACATGATATAGAATCTGTACCTTCAGGACTTCCTCCTGAGGAAAAGAGTGATGATGTGCTGATGGAGAAAGAATCTGCACAGGGTGTCAGCCCCATCGGAAAAGAAACAACAAAGACAGATGTTGGGCTTTCTGAGAAAAATGAAGTTAATATTGTCCCTGTGGAAGAGCCACTGCCTAGTACCCCCAAAGGAAAAACACACTACACGGTAATCCCCACTACTTTGAAAAGTGCTGACCTATGTGAATAAACATAAATATTTAGAAAACAGTTTGCGATCATGTCCATTTAGCAAAACAACACTATTAACTTGTTCCCTAGGGCCTGTGACTTCCCAGGCCATGGGCTTTGGCCTGGTTTACAGTACCAGTCATGAATTCCCACCTATGAAACAAGCCTCAGACCCAATTGAAAACTGGTTGATTACATATGCCCTTAACCTTTGGCCCACACTCACGGCAATGTGTAGTTTTGGTGTCTTGGTTGAACAGCATGTGGCTTTAGTTGCATGACCTTATAACCAGCTTCACTATTCTATTCTCTGCATTTGCTTCTTGGGCAATAGCTGCTGGTTTTATCACTATGGCTCTGAGTGTAACTTGAAATCACATATGGTGACACCCCCAGGATTGGTCTTCTTACTTGGGATTAGTTTGGCTATGCAAGGGCTTGTGTGCTTCTATGGGGATGTTAAAATTCTCTCCTCCATTTCTGAGAAGAATGCAACTGCAATTCCAACGGGAATTGCATTGAATCTCTAGATTGCTTCTGGTTAAAAAAAAAAAAAGAAGAAGTATTTGTCACAATACTGAATTTTTCCAATCCATGTCCATGAGAAGTGTTTGCAAATTCTGGTATGTTCCTCGATTTTTTCCTTAGTTGTATTACGCTTTCATAAACATTTGACATATTGGTTATATTTATTCCTAGATATGTTTTTGAAACTATTTTGAATGGGAATGTTCCCATGAAATCTTTCTCAGCACGCTTGTCATTGGTATATAAAACGCTACTCCTTTTCTAAGATTATTATTTATTGTATTTGTATCATTTTTATATTACTGTAGTTTATTTTTGTCCATCTTTTCTGTGATTTTAATATTGAGTACTACTGGCTTCACAGAAGGAATTTGGAAGGACCTGGTTTTTGTTTTTTAATAACTTAAGGACTTACTGTAAATCTTTGAGAGTGTGGTGGGACTCTAGGCCTGGACTTTTTCTGGTCAGAAGGATTTTTATTAGTCTTTCAATTTTCTCACGAGTTATGGGTCTGTTTAGGTTGTTGATCTCATTTTGGATTAAGTTTTTGGTAGTTTGTATGAAGCTGGAAATTGGTTCATTTCTTTTAGGTTTTTCGACTTAATACAGGTCAGGATTTTGAGCACCTAATTTCCTAGTTATTTTTATGTGCATTGGTCTTTGCTTGTATGTGCATCTGTGCATCACGTCCATACAGTACCCATGGAGGCCAGAAGAGGGCACTGAATCCCCTGGGAGTGAGGCCACAGACTGCTGTGAGCCAGCATGCAGGTGCTGGTTATTGAACTCTAGATCTGCAGGAAGAGCAGTCAGTACTCTAACCTTCTGAGCCATCTTACCCTCCCCAGAGCAGAAGCTTTGAAAGCATTCTTCTATTATGTTTTGATTTTTTGGTGTCTATTGTAACTTTCACTCCTTTCCTTCTTCTAGTTTGTTGGGTAAAGGTCTGTGGATTTATGTACTAAAAGAACCAGCTCTTAGATTCATTGCTTCTTCTTATCATTTTATTTGTTTATTCTTCATTAATCTCTGGGCAGGTGGGCTTCCTTCTTTGGTTGTGTCTGATGTCAGATTCTAGCCTGCCTTAGATGGAGCCAATGGCAGAGCTGTGAGGTCAGAGCTAGGCCAGGGAAAGATGGTGCATGAGCTGCTTGACAGGACCTTCACCAGGCAAAGCCAATGAGAGCCAGGGTTTGGAGCTAGGCCTATGGTTTGGATATGCCAGATGAGGGAGGTGGGAGTAAGGGAGGACTCACGAGCTGAAGTCAGAGCCTGAGGGTCCAGTGTAGGTCTTTAGATGCTGAGATGGCAACTGTGGGCGTGGGCGTGGCTATTTTCTCTTCTTAAAGATAGGCCAGTAAGTGTGAGCAGTTAAACATTTATGCGGACATGTAATTAGTAAATGATTAGTAGTGCGTATTTTTCTGTATCAATATCTGGTGACTACTAAGAGAAAAAAAAGAGTTGTTTGAAGATATGCACCCTAAATCAAAAAATGAATATATAGTGAAGCAAATGTTTATTTCACCTTTCCTATCTGCAGAAAATAACTCAGGGTGAAGAACAAACTAACTGTGACAGTGAATACACACCTGTCCATTCCCGGCCTCCCTCTAAGGATTCAGAAGAAAGATGGGCTCAGCTGGTTGCAACACAGTATTCATTTCTTAACCAGTACCTCAGGGAAAGACGAAAGGAGAAGATGAGAGAAGATACTGAAACCTCTTCTGATGAAGAACCAGGACATAGTACCTCTGGAGGAAGAACACACTCAGCGGTAAGGAACTTCTACTAATTGAAAACGTTCAATATTTCATGATGAGGGGAAAGATGAATGTAGAAGGTCTCTCTGTGGTGCTGCAGAGATTTCAAGATGAAAGAACCCGGCTTTGAACACGTCCTGCACCTCCTGTTCTCTTAGTTCCAGGGATGTGCTTGTTAGGCATCTCCTCAACTTCCCATGCAAGTAATTTAAGCCATGAAAATAGCAAACCTTCAGCCTATCATGGTTTAAACACAAAAGAGAATTCTGATTCACTGATACAATAATAAATGGTAATATCCACAATGCAAGGAGGGTGGGAACTGGGAGACATTACAGTTGCAATAGTATTTGATGTAAGTAAACCAAAGCATACGTAATTGGAAACTTGATATGAGACATAGACCTAAATGTACTAAATCCAAAGTACAGTCATTTATGCACTTCTAAGGAATTTTTTATTTAATTGCAATAAAAGACACCTTATCTCTGTAAAGATACATGCATGAGAATAGTTGAAATCTCATTTATTTCTCTACTTGTTTTTACTTTAAATGTTCCAGAAATTAGTCTAGGTTTCATTTCTGTTTTAGGCCATTGAGAATTTCACAGAATGCATTTTGATCACATTCTCCCCACAGCTCCTCATAGATTACATCCCCTTTCCTACTCACCTAATTCTGTGTCTTCGGGTTTTTCTCGAAATTCCGAGTCACATTTGTGTTGCCACTTACTGGAGCATGGTCAACCTACCAGGGACTACATAGACCCTTACAGAAAACTACTCCCTCTCCTTGCAGCAGTTATTGCCAGCAGCTCCTCGGCAGGGCCGGGACTTCAGGCTCACCCCTCTTCATGCTGGGCCTTTCTCTGACTTGAGATCGCACAGGCCTTGCACACACTGTTACAGCTGCTGTGGAGTTCTTCGTGAAACTGCCCTGTCTGCCAAGAGAACAAGGCTTTCTTGTAGTTATCCACCTCACAATGGCTCTGAAAGTCTTTCTGGCACTTCTTCTACAATGATGCCTGAGCTTTAGGAAAGGGTATGAGATAGCTGTTGCATTTAGGGCTGAGCATTCTGCAGAGACCAACTGTAGGTTTCTGTCAATCACCATCCACTGCAAAAGGAAGCTTCTCTGATTAGGGTTAATAGAAGCATTTATCTATGGGCTTAATAAAATAGATAGGAGCCAGTTTAACGCTGACCTCTACGGTTATTCCAGATGGAATATGCACATTTACATATTCAAACCTTATATCTACAAATGAAAGAAAACTTACAATATTGTCTTTTGGGTCTGGGTTACCTCACTTGGAATGACTGTCTCAAGCTTCAACCATTTACCTGTGGATTTTATGACCCAATTTTCTTTTCAACTGAATAAAATTCCATTGTGTAAATACACCACATTTTCATTCCCTATTCATCAGTTGCTGAACATCCAGGTTGTTTTCATTTTTCTGAAAATTGGAAATAAGACGGCAATGAACATGGATGAGCAAGTATCACTATAGAAGGATCTCGCAGACTCCTTGGGTAGATGCCTAAGGACTGGTATAGCAGGATCATGTGGTTGATTTATTTATAGATTCACAAGGAACGTCTGACTAATTTCCATAGTTGGCTACACCATTTCGCACTCTCACCAGGAGTGAACACCTGTTCCTTTTTCCCAACATTCATTCAAGCCAGCAATTTTTGTCATTTTAGGAACCTTATCCATTCTGACTGGGGTAAGATGAAATCACAAAGTAGTTTTAATTTGTATTTTTTCTGCTGGCTAAGGATACTGAACATTTAAAAAATTTTATTGGACTTTTGGCCTTCGTCTTTTGGAAGCTATTTGTTTAGTTCCATGTTTCATTTTTTTTTTTACAAATTAGTTTGCTTGCTTCCTTGGTGTTTATGTATTTATTTGTTAGTTTTTTCCTGTTTTACTTTTTTTTATTGATTGTTATTGAGCTCTGCATTTTTCTCTGGTCCCCTCCCTCCTCTCTCCTCCACCTTCAACCCTCCCCAAAGGTCCCCATGCTCCCAATTTATCAGGAGATCTTGACTTTTTCTACTTCCCATGTAGATTAGATCTACGTAAGTCTTTCTTAGTGTCCTCATTGTTGTCTAAGTTCTCTGGGATTGTGGGTTGTAGGCTGATTTTCTTTGCTTTATGTTTAAAACCCACCTATGAGTACATGTGACAATTACCTTTTGTGTCTGGGTTACCTCACTTAAAACAATGTTTTCTAGCTCCATCCATTTTCCTGCAAAATTCAAGATGGCGATATTGTTTCTGCTGTGTAGTACTCCATTGTGTAAATTTACCACATTTTCCTTATTCGTTCTTCAGTTGAGGGGCATTTAGGCTGTTTAAAGGTTCTGGCTATGACAAACAATGCTGCTATGAACATAGTTGAGCACATGACCTTGTGTCACAATTGAGCATCCTTTGGATGTATACCCAAAAGTAGTATTACTGGGTCTTAAGGAAGATTGTTTCCTAATTTCCTGAAAATTTGCCACACTGACATCTAAAGGGGCTGTCCCAGCTTGCATTCCCACCAGCAATGCAGAAGTGTTCCCTTTTCCCCCCAACCTCTCCAAGATAAGTTGTCATCAGTGTTTTTGGTCTTGGCCGTTCTTTCAGGAGTAAGATGGAATCTCAGAGTTGTTTTGATCCGCATTTCTCTGATGACTAAGGATGTTGAGCATTTCCTTAAGTGTCTTTCAGCTATTTAGGATTCCTCTGTTGGGAGTTCTTTGTTTAGGTCTGTGCTCCATTTTTCTTATTGGATTATGTGTTCTTTTGTTGTCCAATTTCTTGAGTTCCTTGTATATTTTGGAGATCAGACCACTGTCTGATGTGGGATTAGTGAAGATCTTTTCCCATTCTGTAGGCTGGAGTTTTATCTTGTTGACCATGTCCTTTGCTTTACAGAAGCTTTTCAGTTTCAGGAGATCACATTTATTAATTATTTCTCAAGAACTATATTGAATAGGTATGGAGAGAGTGGACAACCTTGTCTTGTTTCTGATTTCAGTGGAATCGCTGGGGGTTTCTCTCCATTTAGTTTGATGTTGGCTGTTGGCTTACTGTATATTGCCTTTTTTATGTTTAGGCATGTGCCTTGTATCCCTGCTCTCTCCAAGACCTTTATCATGAGGGGATGTTGTATTTTGTCAAAAGCTTCTGCGGCATCTAAGGAGATGATCATGTGGTTTTTATTTTTTCAGATTGTTTATATGGTGGATTACATTGACAGATTTTCATATGTTGCTATCAGACCATCAATTGTCTTTGTTTTTGTTGGTATAGTCAACTTCCTGGGATTGGAGTTTTCCTCCTAGTGTTTTTTGTAGGGATAGGGTTTGTGGCTAGTTATTGGTAAACTCTAGTTTTGTCATGTAATATCTTGTTTTGTCCTCCTATGGCGATTGAAAGTCTCCAATGAGAAGTCAGGTGTAATTCTGATAAGTCTGCCTTTATATGTTACTTGGCCTTTTTACTTTGCAGCTCTTAATATTCTTTCTTTAATATGTATATTTCGTGTTTTGATTATTATGAGGCGAGAGGACTTTTTTTGGATCCAGTCTATTTGTTGTTCTGTAAGCTTCTTGGATCTTCATAGGCATATCATTCTTTAGGTTGGGAAAGTTTTCTTCTATGATTTTGTTAAATATATTTTCTGTGCTTTTGAGTTGAACTTCTTCTCTTTCTTCTATACCTATTACTCTTAGATTTGACCTTTTCATTGTGTCCCATATTTCCTGGATATTTTGGGTTAAGATTTTGTTAGATTTAATGTTTTCTTTAACTGATCAGACTATTTCCTCTATTGTATCTTCAGCGCTTGAGATTCTCTTTTCCATCCCTTGTCTTCTGCTGGTCATGCTTGCGTTTTTGGTTCCTGATCGTTTTCTCATGACTTCTGTTTTTCTAATTCCCTCAGCTTGTGTATACTTTATTGTCTCTATTTCAATTTTCAAGTCTTGAATATTTTCTTTCATATGTTTTATTTCTTTTTCTTGGTTTTCTTTAAGGGATTTGCTTATGTCTTCCAATTTTTTGTTTCTCTTTTCCTCCATTTCTTTAAGGAAATATCTTATTTCCTCTCTAAGAGTTTCAAACTTTCTCTTGAAATTCTTTTTAGGTCATTTTCTTCTGCTTCATCTATATTAGGTTGTTCAGGTCTTGCTGTTCTAGGGTTTTTAGGTTTTACTGGTGTTGGGTTGCTCTTTGTGGTGTTGCATGTGTTCTTACCTTTTCTATTCATCTTTTCCTCTAATAGGTGTGGTTGGGGCTATCTGAGATTCTGTTGATTAATCTTCCAGGTTCCAGTGAACCCCATGCTCAGATGGTTGTTTCTCGTGGTACAGTCAATGCCAAAGTTCTAATTACCCCATTGGTTTCTCTGTGTTCCTGGAGATAGCTCAGCGCTACTGTGATTTGCTCTGCTCCCTTGGAGTTTTCTGTCTCAGGCCTAATTTGGCCTAGGTTACTGGCTTTGACCTGTTTCTGTTAATCCTGGTCTGGATCCACTCCTACAGAAGTCCCTGGCTTGGAGTTGATTCAGCAATGGTCTCTGGCTCCAGTCTACTGTCTCGGAGTTCCCAGGCTCGGTGTGCCCCAAACCGCTGAGGACCTGGCTCTTGCTTACTCTGTCAGAGGTCTCAGACTCAAGCTTGGACCCACAAAGATTCCATGTTCCTGCCTATTCCCTTTGATATCCCAGACTAATGCCCGGACCCACAGAGGTACTGTCTGAGGCCTACTCCCTCTGAGGTCCCAGACTCATGCCTGGCCCCACAGAGTAGGTTCCTGCCTACTCCCTCAGTGTTCCCAGATTCATGCCCCTACTGGCAGAGGTCCTCGCTCAGGCCTAGTTCCTGGGAGGTCCTAGACTCATTTTCAGACCCACAGGGGTCCTGGCTTAAGTCTACTGCCCTGAAGGTTCAAGATTCATGTCTGGATCCTCAGCAGTCTCTGGCTCTGGATCACTCTCTCAGCGGTTATGCTCCTGTACCTATTCTGGTAGAGTTTGCTGTCTGGTCTGTGGGCCAGGTCACTAGCTCAGTCCTAGTCTGCCAGTGTCCCGGGACTGGGTTGGCTCCTGGCTTCTGCTCCCACAAAGCTTTCTTCCTCAGGGCCACTCTGTCCTTGCTACCTGGTTCAGTCCTACTCCTGTGGAATTTGTTTCCTCAATCCACTCAGGGCCAAAGTGGAATTCCTTGCCTCCGGCCTACTTTGGCCTAGGTTACTGACTTTGACTTGTTTTTGTAAATCCTAGTCTGGATCCACTCCTGCAGAGGTCCCTGCCTTGGAGTTGGTCCTTCAAAGGTCTCTGGCTCCAGTCTACTGCCTCGGAGTTCCCAGGCCCGGGTGCACCCAGAACTGCAGAGGACCTGGCTCAGGCTTAATCCTTTAAAGGTCCCAGACTCCTGTTAGCTCTTTTTACATTCTAGACAGCAGCCTTCTGTCAGATGGAGAGCTGGTAAAGATTTTCACATTCTTTAGGTTGCCTGTTTTTACCAATTATGGTTTCTTTTGCTATACAGAAACTTTTCTGTTTCATGTGTTCCCATTTCTCAATCGTTGGTCTTAATGCTTGTACTATCAGGGTCTTGTTCAAAAAATCCTTTCCAGTGCCCATAAATGCAAGTGTATTCCCTATTCTTTTTGTCTACCAAATTCAGGATACCAGATGTTCTACTTAATTTTTTATGTTTATTTTTTGTGTAACAATCCTGGCTGTTCTGTAGCTCCTTTTGTAGACCAGGCTATCTCAGACTCACTGAGATCCTCTTGCCTCAACCTCCCAAGTGCTGGTATTAAAGGGGTGTACCACCACTGCCTGGACCAGAACTTATATTAATGTCCTTCATAAGTATAGGTTTGAGTTTTGTTCATGGTGAAATGATAAGAATCAAGTTTTATTCTTCTACATGTAACTTCCTTATTTGACCAGTACCATTTGTTGAAGATACTGTCTTTACAAGGTGTGTTATTGGTCTCTTTGTCAAAAATCAGGTAGCTGTGTAAGTGTAGGTTATACACACACACACACACACACACACACACACACACACACACACACATTTAGTTTTCTTCAGTGTATCTTGCAAATATACCTTCTGTAGACCATATGTGTTTTGCAGTTAAAGCTATCATTCTCTCATGTAGTGATTGAGCTGTGCCTTACAAGTTCTTTGGGTGCCTCAGAGTTCACGGAAGGATGTGAAGACATTGCCCTTTACTGCTCCCTAATGCTTGTCTGGCTGATGTTCTGCTCTGTTATCATTTTTCTCCACAAACAGTGCCTGGTAAATATCACTGAAACACTGAATGTTTCATAGGCTCTTACCTAAAGCAAATTATTTCAGCTCTTAATGATAGCCAAATAATTTGTGGGTAGCTGAGCATAGATACAGATACATTTTACTGTTAATTACCAATTTCTTTCTGCTTTCTCTGTGTCTATAACTTTTATCTTGAAAAGTTATAGTCATTTTAAAACACAAGCACCCTAAATAAAAAATACTAAGCAAAACCAAATCAGATTTATCTTCCATCTTCTCATCAGCAGAATATGTTCCAAAAACAGGAAGTAAGGAATGAATATGGCAGTGAAGACCCACCCTCAGAACATCACTTTGCAAAGAAGAGTGAGGAAGAGGAGTGGGCCCAGATGAGTGCATTTCAATACACATGCCTTAACGAACTCCTCAGGAAAGATTTCAAGAAGAAAATCCGTAAACTGTACGAAAAGTCTGAAAGTACCATCTGTTCTAACAAAGTGCCAATTCCTGATAAACATAAAGTGAGAACACACTTAAAGGTAATTCTGTTCCCTCTTATCTGAAAAATTGCATGTTTGAGTGTGCAAGAAATGAAACATCTAACTGCCCATCTCTGAAGTAGGGTAGAGGTTTTCCAAACAATAGCAAAACCCAAATTATGAAAATAACTTGCATTTTGTCCATGCTCCCAGTCCCAGGATTATACTATCCAGTCATCATTTAACATTTAAGAAAAAATAAACTAGACTCTGTAAATCACAAACTAAAAATCAAACATGCTTCTAATACCATAAAAAATTCATGCAATAATGCTGAAAGTAAATAATAGTAAGCAGAAAGGCCCAGGAGTCATTACAGTTTACATGAAAAGAACCAACATGGTGTCCCTGCAAGTGATAATAGAAAAACCACATTATAAGGAATCAGTGATTAGCCAGTAGACACATGACAAAGTCTAGTAAACCAAAAGCACCCAGGCTTCATGGTCATGTGACTGACAAGAAAATGGCACCATAGTGTTTTTTTTTTTTCACTGTTGACTTACCTACTTAAATAGTTGAATACTTTGGCTTGTTTCTCCCTTGCTTTCACATTAAATATTTCAGAATTTGTAGAATCTTGCATCTTAAAAGTATAAGTTTATTGATTTTTACAAACATTTACCTTCTTCAATCTATATGTATGCACCTTTACAAACAAGTACCTTTCACTATGTGTATATTGACTCAGTTTTGCCTCAGATTTCAAGTACCAAACTGAAGACATTGACTTTTACCACTCCCTGATTCTTACCTGCCCATCACTCTGCTCTGTTAGCTGTTGTCTCCATCCAAGTAAATAGCACCATGACATTGAAGAGTAACTTTATTTGGGAAAGTTTCTCCATTAAATTCCCTGTAGGCAAGTGTGTGGGGTATTTTCTTGCTTAATGATTGGTTTGTGAGGGCCCAGTTCAGGATGGGCAGTGATACCTCTGGGCATACAGACCTGGGTTGTATCTGAAAACAGACTGTGAAAGTCATGAGAACCTAATCAGTAAGCACCTAATGCTCCATGGCTCCTCCTCGAGTTCCTACTTTGAGTTTCTGTCCTGACTTCTGCCAGTGGATTGTGGCCTGGGATATAGAAAGCAAATAATTCATTTCCTCCCATGTTGCTTTTGATCATGATTTTTATCACAGCAACAGAAAGAAATCTGAGACATCCATTGAGCCATGACCCCAGTCTCATCTTCCAGCTTTTTTGAGAAAACTGGATATTAAAAGATGAAAATATTTCACATGCACATATTTGCTTTATACACACTGTTCAAAATCAAATCACCAAAAGAGACATGTGGGCCCAAGAGGATATATGTATTTACTGACATATCCTGAATCAGCCATCAAAATTCCAGATTTCTTCAACAAGCTGGATTACAGTTATCTGTAAGGAACTGAATCCAGTGTGTTTTGAGCCATGTCATTGAATTGATCTATGCAGAATGTTTCCCTGTTATCTGAGTCACACCTGTTCATTGGTTTGCTAAATTTTTGATTTATTCTTAATTAATATTTTTCAAATAATAATATAAATACATTATTACCTCATTGCCCTGTTCTCCCCCAACTCCTCCCATAGACTCTCCTTGCTCTCAAATTTATGACATTTTTCTTTATGATGTTAAACACACACACACACACACAAAAAACAAAAATACACAATCCTAAATGTATGAGTACACCCTCTTCAACCAGTATAATTTTACAAGTATGTATATGATCTCAGGATGGACCTCCAGTATTAGATAATTCATAGTGGGAGGCATGTCCCTGGGGAAGACCATCTCTCCACCCCTCAGCAGTCCCCATTGTCCATAGTTCTTTATGTACAAGTGAGGCTCCATGACTTAGTGTCTCCATTGGTGCCATCCTTGTTCACGTCATGTTTAGGCAGCCATGTTGATAAGACTTGATGATTGTAGCTACTTCAGCCTTCCTAGGAGACATAATCTCAAGCAACTGTCATCTACTCTCCCTCTAAAAGTAACTAAATGAAATGTGCACATGACCTGGCCAATTTATCACTCTACATGCAGTTCATATCAGTCATATCTGATTTTCCTTCATAAAGCATTGTATGTTCATTTCTAATATTTTGCTAACATTTATCTAGAAATATTTTGTAAGGCATAAAATCTTTACACATAAACTATAAACCTAACCCTTTAAAAAAGGGCTGAAGAGATAGCTCAGAATGTAAATCCCTTACTATTTCATCAAGAGGACCTGAATTTAGTTCCCAGAACTCACACAGTAACATACAAGCACCTGCATTTCCAACTCCAAGGGATCTAATCCCTGATACTGGCCTCTAAGAGATCAGCACACACATGGTGCATGTTCAAATTGCTGGGCACACATGTACATAAACAAATTAAACATACACTCTTAGAATCTAGTAATTTTTCATCAAATCTTATCTTAAACTGTTTTTACATTTGAGGTAAATTTTATCCTGAAAAATTTGCTCTCTCTCACTTGTATAATGTCCCCTAATGATGTGTGTATGATAAGTTTAGGCCTCCTGATTACATGATTGATATTATGAACAATGTGTCTGTCAAAACCAGCACATTAGGATAAATTAAAAAGAGGTCATTCTCCAGGATGCCATTGCAGAGCCATTACCATCCACACTCATGCCAAGTTTATAGATTTAGTTCTGCCCCAGTTTCTAATTGTCTTTAGTGTCTGGACTGAGAGATAAAATCAACACTTAGCCAGGGATCCCTCCAGAATGTGACCTAAGGAAACACACACTCCTTATATACCTCTACATATGCATACATAAGAATTGTTAAATGGAGTTATGTATAACAGGGCAACAATGACCCAACTAGACTTCAAAGGTGAAAAATACAAAGTCCATTGTTCAAGAATAGATTTGTAATGTTAAAAATTGTGCAATTTACTATTTTAGGCAAATTTAATATACAATAAAATATATTTATTTCAGTTAATACTGACTAAGTTTGTTGGTTCATGGTTATACTTCTACTCCAGGCTAAGGTAAATCATTTCCAATGACTGATTATAGCCTAGTGATTTGAGTTGGTAAACATATGAAGAAACTAAAGTGTTGAAATGTGCTCCCTACTTTCCCAATCTGTTCCCTATATCTGCAAGGACAAAGCCACTTTGAAAAAGCACCACCACCACCACCAACAACAACAACAACAATAAATCTGTGAAAAAAAGCCAGGAAAACTAATCTCCTTTTTCTCATCAGCAGAAAATGACTGAAGAGAAGAGGAGACATGATAGAAAAGATGCACAAGTGCATTCAAGACTTTCTTCGGTCAAGAGGAAGGAGGACATAAAGGAGCAAGCTGATTGGCATCACACACGATGGAAGGAACTCCTCAGAAATGATATAAAAGAAATACTGAGGGAGGAATTGGCTGTAGAGCATGCGAAGATGAGGAAACTTTTCAGAAAGGATGTAGAGGAACTTATGGGACTACTTAGGAATGAATTAAGCCAAATATGTATGGAGCAGGTGGCTCTGCTAAAGGAGCAGGCAAAGGAGACACAACAGGAGCACTGGAATCTGCAGTACTTAAGGCTGAAGGACCTCTTCAGAAGGGCCCTAAAAGAGATGGTTTGTGAACATATTCAAAACTCCAAAATTATCATTTGTCCTAAAGAGCCACTACCTGGTCCCTGTAAAGGAACTACAGACTTCCAGGTAGGTCCCCTCATTGGGAAGGACTGTGCTTGATTGACAGGGGAAAGATGCATCTGTGTGCCTGAGTCTGCAGTGCTGCAGATAGTTCCCTGTCTGGAACCCATGCTTGATCATGTCCTGACCCCTCATGTTATCAATCCCAAGAATCTAGTGGCAGGTAATCCTCTGTGGTTCCAGTGTGAATGAGTATTAAAACTAACAATCAGGAAGTAAACATTCGGTTAATACAAATGAGCACAATTCTTGAAATAGTACATAAATAAAGAAAAATATCAAACCAGAGAGTAGTTACTGTTGACAGGAAAAGAACAGACCTGTTAGATAATATGCCATAGTAAGAATATAAACAAAAGTACAATTAGAAACTATGTAATAAATGCATGCTGATGTCTAAGAGAAAAGACATTGTTTTACAGATTTCAAAGAAGAAAAACAGAGGACTCAAGTAAAACAATCCTGTATGTCAACAGGTATAGACAGACAGACTATAGAGTTGCATTAGAGCTATTTCTTCTCTCTTATTTCAGACTTCTGGGTATATTTGCATCCATGATTATAGGTTTATCATACGTTCTAAATGTTTATCTTCTTAAATTATTTGCCTTTTCCAAGTTAGGCCCCCTCCTCTTCTAATGCACGGATAGAGTGCTGTGTAGTAAACCCTCTGGGTGTCTTAATTTTAGGCAACATCATTTCTTTCATTCTCTGAAACTTGTCTGCTGTCATTTTGCTCTGTCATGTGCTGTTTTCTCCAATCCATTCAATAGTGCAGAAACACTGAAGTTGGGAGTGTCAGAGACCAGTTTTGACAAAAATGCCACTTACCAGGGTAGGGCTATGGGGATCAGAAAAATAGCAAAGAGAATGATGACATGAATAAAAATTATAAAACTGAAAACATAGGATAGTACTGTGAGGGAGTTCAAGTCAATACTCAAATCACCCACACATAATTTCCATTTGCTTAAATACCCAACCCAAAGGGGAGGAATAAGATGGAAAAGTATATTAACATAATACAAGGAAATTAACATACCAGTTGAAGGTTGTGGGCTATGGTCTTAGTTAAACATTCTGTTGCTAGGACAAGTCAAATCACACATCATAGACCAAATCATTCTGTAGCCAAACCACTCCTTGAGTGGAATCCATTGTTTGTTTGTTTGTTTTTTCAAGGTAGTAGGAACTTAGTAGTACCCTTAGTCTTTTTTGGGGGATAGAAACATATCTATTTCTCTATTCCTGAAATATAAGGTCTTTATATTAGCCATACCTGTTGACAATAACCTTGGGAAAGCATCACTCTCGGATCTAAATCTAGGTAGGATCTTTGTTTGAGGTAGAAATAGACAATAACCTTAAAGGAACAGATATAAATTCCAACTCTCAGACCTTTGGTCAAGGTAGAAATAGGCTCACATTTTTGGGCCTCCCCAATTCCTCCCTTTTTAATAACTGCTACAGGACAGATGGTTGTGTCTGCCTTAGGTGAACTTTTCCCATTTTCCAGACTTACCTGTCTTGGGTACATGCATTCTAACTATAGGTGTCTATGTATTAGGAACTGGGAGGGGGGGGAGTATCATAGCCTTCTCTCACTGCTGACCTCTGTAAGCAAAGGATTAAGTGAGAGTGTACCTCTGAGCTCTGTGTCCCTGAGCCCAGTTTCTGTCAAGAGAGGTCATTCATCAATTAGAAAATGGTAAGCAAGCAGATAATACTTTATGCTACACATACTTCTATGGCTACTATATCTCCTAATTAAAGGAATGGAGAATCACTAGGAATTCACCTTTTGAATTGGTCTAGGATTTTTCGTAAAAGTTTTTAGCTCTATCAAAATCTAAATCTGTCTAATCAAACATGTCAAATCCAAAAACTCATTAGGAATGTTGAACTTCTCTTAAACAAGTTCTAAACATTTTCTAAGCATTAACATCTTGTAGTGATTGCAAGCAGTTAAAATATTAACAGGTCAATACCATAATTCTAGTGTGGAAATTAACAATAAACATACTTTGTCAAATTGCCATTCTCTTAAATCTATTCTAACCAAAAGACAAGAAAAGCTTTCTGTGATAAATGAGACTCTATTTGCAATGCTGCTTCTAAGTATTTGTCCCAGTCTCTGAGCAGCAGTAAAAACCCTTAGGCTACCCTCCTCATCTCTGAAGAGGGACTTCAGTCACTCCTTTGTCTCCATAATGAGTCTTTATTCCCCGAGGGGAAAATTGAGGTCTCAGTTCTCAGGTCCTTTATTTCAACAGCAGAGTGAACATCCCATGCTGGCAATCCAAATTCTGTGTCCCAAAGTATAAGTCAGGAAATGTTCAGCCTGTGTTCATGGAATGACTCCAAGGTAAACAGGACTCAGTAGTTCTGGAAGTTTGTAAAGCAAGTCCATCAAAAGGCTGGACATCGCCATCACCATGATCTTCCTTCCCTCAGCCTGCCGCACGGTAGTATGAAGAAGTCAGGATCACAGGTTCAGGAACCTCTTTCCACTTCTTCTGTGGAGTCATCAGTGGCTGCAACATCATCAGGGTTGGCATACTTCTACTGTATACACATACATCTCATCAAGCTTTATTTTCTTCCTGTGGAAAAAATCACAAACATATCCTTGACCTCAAATTAATACAGGCTTGGGTCATTTCCATAATCCAGTGCAGGGGTCTCTCCACCTTGCTTTAGCAAAGATCACCTTGGTGCCGTCATGCCAAAATTTATCCACAGAAGACTGCTTCAAGAAATTTAGAGTAAAAAAAACTGTATGATTTAAGGCATTTTATGGCGACTGCGTGTATAATTCCTCCTTATTTATTTATTTTTTGAAGTTATTTTGTATAGGTGTGCTAATTGCATGCCTTCCTAGAGACATCATTTGTTTAGCAGCTATTATTAGTTGCCTGGGAAAAATAGACTTTCTATTCCCCCTTAAGAATTTTCCTGAGGGGGCTCAAGGTCTCCCGTAGCATATTTTAAATAAGGTCTCAGCCATTGGATGTTTTATTAAAAGTTTGTAAACTACCTTTCTAATCCAAATTTCAAGTCTGCCTACCTGAAAGGTTTTAACTTGCTCCTTTACATTTTCACAGACACTTGACTGGGCTTGGAGCTGCAGTTTCCTGAGACTACTTTTTTGCAGCTTGGCTGTCAGGCCAGGAGCAGGTTTCTAGGCTTGCAGCTGAAGCTGGGCTGCTTAGTGGGGTGCAAGCCATGTTCTCCACAGTTTGGCCATGTCCTGCTGGGCACTTGGGACCAGAAGCCTGGTCCCTTATTGTCTGCTGTGACAGGGCAGGGTATAGGTTATGTTCAGTGATCCTGAAACAGTCAGACTGACTGGCCAATTAAGCTCAGGTTCTCAGGTGCCTGCCATTGTAGTGGCTCTGAGATGGCCACATGAGACCAAAAGTTTAGGTGGGCATAGCTATGCTGTATTCACTATCTCTGCTTTTATATTTTAAATCTTATAATTACAAAATTAGGAGAATTTCTGAATCCTCTCCTCTGTTAAAAAGTCATAGATTTACAAGTTTAGGCTTGGACTGATCATAATCATCCAGTCCTGTAAATGATCCTCATTTAGCAGTTCCTGTGGTGGTGAGGAGGGTTCCGTCTCACTTCTAATCGATTCAGGGTTGAAATCCAAGCTTTTCTGTTTCCTGCCTTTTCTGACTCCATGGCACAGCATGGGAAAGACTCAGCTGGCTATGGCGCTGGTGTTTGGACTGACACAATCTCAGCGGTAACCCAGGCCATTGGTGGGTCACAGGCCCTACTCCCTTTATTCTGACCACCTGCTCAGCAGCAGCAGAGGCAGCTTGATGACCACAGCATTATAATAGGTTGTCATTGGGTGAAGTCAAGCCGCACTTTGGCCTCTGCCTGTCCTGGAGCAGCCTGAAGGAGCCAGCAGATAGGCCGCCAGCACAGGGGTGGGAATATAATATTTACAAACACTAAAAATCTCTGCCTTTGTTTCTGCTCCATTTCAGCTCCTATAGCCATCAAAATACATCCAAGCACATGTACAGATAGTTGAATACTATTTCCTTGTCCCATATTTACAAATATTATTTAAAAATTTTACTCCCCATTTTTGTCCTGCCCTTTTCTTTCCTTTTAAAAAAATAATCTATTATTATCTATTTCTGAGAACTCATTACTCACCTCCACATCTGAAGTGTAATTTTCCTCATGTGGGGTCCCTCATGATTCTTCTCTGTATGGCTGGCAACATGTTCAAGTGTTTTGGGGTTCACCTGTTGCCCCATGTTAAGACATCATGTCTTGGAGACCAGCTTTGACAAAAATACCACCTACAATAAGGGTAGGGACATGGGGATCAGAAAAATAGAAAGAGAATGACGACATAAGTCAAAACAATAAAACCGAAACCATGGATAGTACTGGGAGGGAGTTCAAGTCAATACTCAAATCACCCACACTTAATTTCCATTTGCTTAAGTACCTGACCCCAAAGGGTAGAAGTAGGATGGAAAAGTGCATTAACATGATACAAGGAAATGAACATACCAGTTGAAGGTTGTGGGCTATGGTGTTAGTTAAATATTCTGTTGCTAGGACAACTTAAGTACCGCTCACACCCTAGACCAAAACATTCTGTAGGCAAACCACTCCCTGGGTTGGATCCATTATGATCTCCTTAAAGGAGTAGGAACTTGGAGTACCCTTAGACATTTGTTTGGAGTAGAAACATATCTATTTCTCTATTCCTGAAATAGAAGGTCTGGAAATTAGCCATATTTGTTGACAATAACCTTGGGAGAACAGAACTCTCTCTTCTAAATTTAGGTGGGACTTTTTCTTTTTGGGTAGAAACAAACGATCGATAACCCTGAAAGACAGATGTAAGTTCCAACTCTCTGTCCTTTGGTCAGGGTAGAATAGCAACAATTTTGAGCAAGCTAAAACTCTCTGACCTTCAGACAAGGTGGAACATGCTCACATTTCTGGATTTCTGGCCCTCCACAGGAGAGGTTCTGGTCTCCAGCCATCCCTTAAAGTAGCAGCTAGGAACTAAGGTCTATGATTTTAATCTTTCTCTGCTGACAGAGAGAACAGGTTCCTGAATAAACCCCAATGCTTAGAAAGAGAACCATTCACCACAATGGAACCTTTGCAATAAGGGTTTTATTATCTCATTGTTTTCCCTGTCACAAGAGGGCAGTGAAATGCATTAGAACTTGTTGTAGCACAGCTAGACCATGTACATGCACAACACTTTCACAATGTGTAGTTTGAAATAAATCTCTGTTCATTGTGCCTGCTGTTTGCTCTCCATTGGACAGAGGGTTCTATTTGCTTGACCCTCCTTCCTAGTCTTTTAAAAATGTTTCATGCTGATACTAGACTATTTTTGAAGAGCACATTTGATATTTCTTACACTTCCATTTCTGTTGTTGGTTGATTTCTGCCTCTGTGCAATAGATGTTTATAACTTTATTCATTAATTATTGTCCCCAAACTTTATTAGCATCTGCTTCTCCTTTTCCTTAGAAGCAGCTGAATTCATATAATTATGTATCTCTTGCTGTTGACACACTAAATATCTCTGCTCCTACTGGCTGTGATCTCAAGTCAAATCTAATATGTACAATTAGAAATTATATATGACTTTACCCCTTAAGACACAAGTTAGAGACCCTGAGAAAATAAAAAGTGTTCAATACTTAACAGTTAAACTTCTTCACATATGCCCATTTTTGAGAAAAAAAATCCTGTAAGCATGCTAAAATTTAAAAATTTCAGTTACAATTATTTAAATGAAGTGAAAATACTATGTAATACTTTAAGAATCATTTTCTTCCATTTACATGTATAGTTTAAGATAGAAAGTCATTCGTTTGAAATGTATTAATTATTAATTTGAGGAAGAGAATTATTGTTTATTAAACACTCTTGGGTAGTAGTATTACAAGTTCTCTGAGGAAATATGCATGCAAGGTCAAACCTTTAGCTGTGAGACTTGTTTTTACATGTTACATCTTATCTAATTCATGTTTGTGGATATATGACACATCATGACATAAGTATGCCAATCAACACTGACAAAAATCATGGGTTCATGATTTATAGTCAATTCTAGGAGAAAGTGATTTATTTTCATTTCCTAGTGATAGCTTAGTGATTTGGGTAATAATGCACATATGTGAAGAAGTTTAACTGTTTAGTATTGAACACTTTTTACTTTCTCAGGGTCTATAACTTGTGACTTGTAAAGATCATTTTAAAAACAAGCACCTAAAGATAATAAAACTTCTGCCAGGAAACCAAGCAAATGAACCTTCCACCTTCCCTCCTTGCAGAGAACAGCTCTGGAACAAGAAAAAAAGAAAAAATATGAAGGTGGCCATGACAGTGCACCTTCACATTCAGGAAAGCCCTGGGTGCAAACTGACGAGGAAAGTGTGGATGGCCAGAATGATTCCCACTGTATGCCTCTAAAGGAACTCATCAAAGAGGATTTAAAAGAAAAACTTGGTGAAATTCTTGAAAAATATAAATATGATACATGTATGAAGAAAGAACTACCTCATACCTTTAAAGGAAGAACACAGCTGAGGGTAATTCCTATGAATTTTTTTAAACTTTTTTTAATTGATTGTTATTGAGCTCTACATTTTTCTCTGCTCCTCTCCCTGTCTCTTCCCTCCCCTTCAACGCTCCCCCAAGTTCCCTATGCTCCCAATTTATTCAGGAGATCTTGTCTTTTCCTACTTCGGTGTAGATTAGATCTATGTAAGTTTCTCTTAGGATCCTCATTGTTGTCTAAGTTTTCTGGGATTGTGATTTGTAGGCTGGTTTTCTTTACTTTATGTTTAAAAACCACTTATGAGTGAGTACATGTGATAATTGTCTTTCTGTGTCTGGGTTACCTCACTCAAAATGATGTTTAATCCCCTTGAATTTTAAAAGCAATGTATTTCATGTGTGGGGGCAGATACATCTGTGAGTCCTTGTCTTCTGGGCTGCAGAGAGCATCTAGACAAGAGGACCCCAGCCTTTCACATACTCTGCTCTTCCCTGATCCCAGAACCCTTCCCATTCACCTTCTTGTGCTTAAGTGAAAAGATCAGATTATAGCAAATACAACAAATATGACTTTAAGATAAATAATGAGACTCCTTATTTAATAATAATATAGAAAAATAATATAAAGACCTCTGCAAGATTTTCAGTTGAATGAAAGGTGCTACTATATTTTCTATGCAAATAGCATCATAAGCAAAATATGATGACCTGGAAATTCAGTGTTAGACATGTGCCTAAATCTAGTACACCAAAGGGTTGTGGTTCCCATAACTCAAAGATAGTAATCATGTGACTTTAAAAACAGCACGTGATTCTCATGGGCAGTCTTATGTTATCAGGCAACTGGATCCCGGGCTTTTCTGTCTCTATTATTATTTATTACTATTTTTTTAATATTTACAATATTCAATAATTTAATTGAAATTGTACATAACAATCTCAATTCCCACTGTCCCCCTCCTCCCCTCATTCCCTCTACCTTCCCACCCATAGGGAAGTCTAGCACATTCTTTGAGTCAGAACCAAGGCCCTCCCCACTATATCTAGGCTGAAGAAGGTATCCCTCAAAAAGAATGGGCTCCAAAAAGCCACTTCAAGCAGTAGGGATAAGCCCTGGCCCCACTTCCTGTGGCCCCTCAGACTGTTACAGTCTACTGTCACCCACATTTAGAGGACCTCTTTTGGTTCTATGCTGGTTTCTGTACTGTCAGTTCAGAGTCGGTGAGCTCCTATTAGCTCAGGTAAGCTGTTTCAGTGGGTTTCCCCATCATGGTCTTGACTCCTTTGCTCATATCCTTTCTCTCTCTGATTAGACTTAGGGAGCTCAGCCCAGTGCTTCACCTTGGATCCCTGCATCTGCTTCCATCAGTTGCTGGATGAAGGTTCTCTGATGACAATTAAGGTAGTCATCAAACTGATTGCAGGGGAAGGCCGGTTCAGGAACCCTTCCCACTATTGCTTAGCTGAGGTCATCCTTGTGGATTACTAGGATTTCCCTAGTGCCAGGTTTCTTGATTGCCCCATAATAGCACCCTTGATCAAGATATCTCTTTTCTTGTTCTCCATCTCTTTCCTTCCCTCATATCGACCATCCTGTTCCCTCACATTCTCCTACGCCTTTCCTTCTCTCCTCCTCGTCCTCTTCTGCCCTCCTGTCTCCCCCTACAACCATGCTCTCAATTTTCTCAGGAGACTTTGTCTATTTCCCCTTCCCGGGGATCCATATGTGCCTCTCTAAGGTGCTCCTTGTTGTCAGTTTTTCTGGGGTCATGGTATCCTTTGATTTACTTCTAATGTCCACCCACAATGAGTGAGTACATATTGTGTTGCCTTTCTGTGTCTGGGTTACATCGCTCGGGATATTTTCTCTAGTTCCATCCATTTGCATGCAAACTTCAAGATGTCATTCTTTTTAACCACTGACTAGTACTCCATTGTGTAAATGTACCACATTTT
>PVIU01020388.1:0-34088 GCA_004026605.1 Ondatra zibethicus
TACTTGATCATAATGTATAATTTTTTGATGTGTTCCTGGATTCGGTTTGCCAGTATTTTATTGATAATTTCTGTATCAATGTTCATGAGTGAGATTGGTCTGTAATTCTTTCTTGGTTGCGTCTTTGTGTGGTTTTGGTATCAGGGTAACTGTAGCTTCATAAAAAGTGTTTGGCAATGACTCTTCTGTTTCTCTTATGTGAAACACATTAAGGAGTATAGGTATTAGCTCTTCGTGGAAGTTCTGGTAGAATTCTGCATTAAAACCATCTGGTCCTGGGCTTTTTTTGGTTGAGAGGTTTTTGATGACGACCTCTGTTTCCTTGCAACTTATAGGTCTATTTAATTTGTTCACCTGGTCTTGATCTAATTTCAGTATATGGTATTTATCTAAAAGACTGTTCATTTCTTTTACATTTTCCAATTTTGTGGCACACAGGCTTTTGTAGTAAGACCTAATGATTCTCTGAATTTCCTCAGTGTCTGTTGCTATGTCCATCTTTTTATTTCTGATCTTGTTAATTTGAGTGTTCTCTCTCTGCCTTTTGATTAGTTTGGATAGCGGTTTGCCGATCTTGTTGATTATCTCAAGGAACCAACTCTTTGTTTCATTGATTCTTTGGATTGTTTTCTGTGTCTCTATTTTGTTGATTTCAGCCCTCAGTTTGATTATTTCCAGTCTTCTACTCGTCCTGGGTGAGTCTGCTTCTTTTTTTTTTTCTAGAGCTTTCAGGTGTGCTGTTAAGCTTTCTCTGTTTTCTTTATGTGGGAACTAAGTGCTATGAACTTTCCTCTTAGCACTGCTTTCATAGTGTCCCATATGTTTGGGTATGTTGTATCTTTATTTTCGTTGAATTCAAGAAAGACTTTAATTTCTTTCTTTATTTCTTCCTTGACCCAGGTGTGGTTCCATAGCTGACTGTTCAGTTTCCATGAGTTTGTAGGCTTTTGGGGGGTGGAATTGTTGTTACATTCTAACTTTACTCCATGGTGATCTGATAAGACACAGGTGGTTACTCCAACTTTTTTGTATCTGTGGGTGTTTGCTTTGTTACTGAGTATGTGATCAATTTTCAAGAAGGTTCCATGAGATGCTGGGAAGAAGGTATATTCTTTCCTGTTTGGGTGGAATGTTCTATAGATGTCTATTAAGTCCATTTGATTCATTACATCGGTTAGTTCTCATATTTCTTTGTTAAGTTTCTGTCTGGTTGACCTGTCCATTGGTGAAAGAGGAGTGTTGAAATCTCCTAGTATTAGTGTGTGGGGTTTGATGTGTGCTTTGAGTTCTAGTAATGTTTCTTTTACATGTGTGGGTGCTTTTATATTATTAGGGGCATATATATTCAGCATTGAGACTTCATCCTGATGGATTATATCTGCTAAAAGTATAAAGTGTCCATCTCCATCTCTTCTGATTGATTTCAGTTTGAAGTTGATTTTGTTTGATGTTAGTATAGCCAAAGCCCCTTGTTTCTTAGGGCCGTTTGATCGAAAACCGTTTTCCCAAGCCTGTACTCTGAGATAATCTTTGCCTTTGGGGTTGAGGTGTGTTTCTTGTAAACAACAGAATGTTGGATGTTGTTTTCGTATCCATTCTCTTAACCTATTCCTTTTTTATAGGTGAATTGAGTCCATTGATATTAAGTGATATCCATGAACAGTGTTTGTTAACTCTGGGTATTTTTTTTTTTTGGGTGGTAGAGTTTGTGTGTTTCCCTTCTTTGAGTTTTGCTGGTGGGGGGTTGTTAGATGTCTGTGTTATTATTGGTGTTTTTTGCTTCCTTTAGTTGTGGTTTTCCTTCTAGTACTTTCTGTAAGTCCTTGTTTGTGGCTATGTATTGCTTAAATTTATTTTTATCCTGGAATATCTTGTTTTCTCCATCGATGGTGAAAGAAAGCTTTGCTGGGTATAGTAGTCTGGGCTTGCATCCATGGTCTCTTAGTGTCTGCAGCACATCTATCCAAGACCTCTGGCTTTCATGGTTTCCATAGATAAGTCAGGTGTAATTCTGATAAGTTTACCTTTACATGTTACTTGACCTTTTTCTTTTTCAGCTCTTAATATTCTTTCTTTATTCTGTATGCTTTGTGTTTTTATTATTATATGGCAAGGGGATTTTTTTTGATCCAATCTATTTGGTGTTCTGTATGCTTCTTGAACCTTCACAGAAATATCCTTCTTTAGGTTGGGAAAGTTTTCTTCTATAATTTTGTTGAATATATTTTCTGGGCCTTTGAGCTGTAATTCTTTTCCTTCTTCTACCCCTATTATTCTTAGGTTTGGTCTTTTCATGGTGTCCCAGATTTCCTGGATGTTTTGTGTTAAGAATTTGTTGGATTTGTTGTTTTCTTTGATCAATGAGTTTATTTTTTCTATCTTATCTTCAGCGTCTGAGATTCTTTCTTCTATCTCTTATATTCTGTTGGTTATATTTGTCTCTGTAGTTCCTTTCATTTACCCAGATTTTCCATATCCAGCCATCCCTCAGTTTGTGCTTTCTTCATTGCCTCTATTTCAGTTTTCAAGTCTTTAACTGTTTCCATTATCTTTTGATTACTTTTTCTTGGTTTTCTAGGGTATCTTTGAGGGATTTATTAATTTTTCCTAACTTTTTGTTAGTCTTCTCATCAATTTCTTTAAAGGAGCTTTTCACATCCTCTTTAATGGTCTCTATCACTTTCATAATGTTATGTTTAAAGTCGATTTCTTCTACTTCTTCTGGATTCGGTTGTTCTAGTCTTCCTTTGCATATTCGCTGGATCCTGGTGTTATCATGTTGCTTTTCAGGTGGTTGGAGGAATTCTTTTTTTTTTCCCATACATTATTTTGTTTTATTTTTTCCATTCAAGAACATAATTAAAGAAATAAAATTTTTACCTTTCTTCCTCTTCTCCCGGTCCCCTCCCACTACCCCCCCACCCCTCCTCCCTCCCCCTTCTTCCTTGAAAGAGGGCATGGTGCCCTGCCCTGCTCTTCACCTGCACCTTGGGGGCTCAATCCATTGCTCTGATGTGAATGTGGGTCTCTGTCTCTATCTCCATCCATCGGATGAAATTTCTATAATGGTAATCAAGATAATCATCAATGTGACTATGGTACAAGGCTAGTTCTGGCACCCTCGGTTGGAGGAATTCTTGCATTGGCGCCTGCCCATCCTCCTTTGAATGTGGTCAGGGGAGTCTCAGTGGCTTGGTCTGATTTATGTTGTGGCTAACTGTGTACTTGGGGATTTTTCTTCTTCTGCCCTCTCTTAGGTCCCCTCAGCACTGGAGTTGGCTCTCAGATCCCTTCTTCCCTGAAGTAGGCTGTGGTGGTGGATCTATGGACCCCCTCCAGATGGATCTGCTGGTACTCGATCAGGGCTACTTGCTGGTCAAGGACCTAGCAGATAAAAGGGCGGGCTTGGTATATGCTGGCTCCATGGAACAAAGAAACCCCTGTAGTTTTGCACTCACCTCTTTGTCCCCAGAGCCTCAGACTTGAAGCAGGCTGAGTTGGAAGATTCTGGGACCCCACAGATGGAAAGGGCTGCTTGGGGGCAAGCTGGGGTGGGATAAGTTGAAAAGCCAGTAGCCAGGGAGAAGCCCCGCTGAATGGCCAGAAAGTTTAGGAGATTGAAGGGCGCCTGTACACCCTTCTGGGGCGTTTGGGCGGGGACACACTTACCCCTCCAGATGGATCTGCTGGTCCTCACTGTTCTTTTTAACCTGTAACTCTCATTTCCCATTTCCCCAACATTATTACCTGACTAGTTCTCATGACCTGCCGGGTTTCTGTTGAGATAAGCCTTCGCTGAGAAGGCTTTGAGACCTCTTAAACTGGGGCAGACAGGGCTTCATGACAGTCCATTTTACCATGTACTTTTCCTTTTCGAGTGATTCCCTGGACTACTGGCTCGCAACCTCAGCTGCACACTTGCATCACCCGGTGTGCACATGTGCTCGAGAACACACGTTTAAAGACTAGCATTTCTGTAGCATTCTCTAGGTGAATCCCAGACACAAATCAATTTCAGAACCACTGTAATGGTACTTGAACTCCTATGCCCGTTATAAACAGAAAGCTTGTGTGCTATTGGCATGTAAACACTGACATGCAATCCCAGGCTACTCTTTCGGTAAATGCATGTGTCCTTATAAATTTGCACATCCTGAACTTTGGCCATCTGCTCACTATTGGAGAATTAGGCCTTTGGGTGTCTGTGGCCTCTTCTGCATATACCAATTAATATAATTTATTAATATAGCTAATCTAAGGCAAGTGTGGTACGTACCTCTGGTCCTAGCCCCTTGGGAGACTGAGGCAAGAGGATCATAGGTTTTAATGTCCCATATCTTACACAGGGAGACTCTGTCTTGGACAAAGCAAAACAAAAACAAGTAGATAAAATTAATTAATGTATTTCCAGGAAGTTAAACCATGCTGAGTAAATATTTTTCCTATTCTTCATTTTCCCTAGTTCTCTACCATGGCTCATTCTTGTTCAGTAAGGAAGCTTATTTATAAAGCCAAATTAAGATTAGATAAGAAAGGGAAATGATTTGAAGGGCTTTGGGGATGTTTTTCCATGGAGGTGGTGACTGTTGAGTATGAATTTTCTATTGCATAGATCCCCCACTAGGACAGTACTGACCTTTGACATAGTTTGCTGATAAGCTTTGAAATCACAGAACAGAATATCACTGAATAAAACTTGTTCCCCCAGTGATTCCTTCCAACGCCTTTATGATTGCATTGGACAGTAGCAGGACAAGGCAAGGACACGGGTGTCTGTGTTGCAGCTCAGGATGGGGAGCGACCCATCTGCCTCTCTCAGACTCTGATGTCATACTGGTATGGTGCATGCTGTTCATTTCCACCTCTTCAAGGCCTGACACAAGTTCTGGCACACTGTCATTGCATCAGTGATTAACTAGATGGTAATTAAATTGTAGTTACTGGTTAGTTATCCTCCGACTTCACTGTAATAGAAAATGACTTGAGTCTGTTTAAGCATAACAAAATTTACTAGAGGAATTAATGTAGTTCATAAGGTAAAAGCCAAGACCAGGAAAACAAAACCCATTTACCAAACCAGCCCAAGAGCAGAACCCTGGGGAGGTTGTCACCATTTCTCTTTTGAAAACTCCTGATGCTCTTCAGCACACTTGGGCTCACTCACCCCTGCTTCCCTTTCTTGTGCTGTATTCATTCTCTGTTTCATAGGTGAGCTGGAGACATGAAGTGGGCACAGGGGTACGTGGTGCCACTGGACCTATGACTTTCAACTCTTAACTCCAGAGAAGACAGGCCTGCATCTTCCAAGCTTATGCTGTCTAACTCCCAAGGAAGAAGTCTGATTGGACCAGGATAAAAAAGATGTCAACTCAAGAGTCAGCCACAGAGGCGGACTACATGACTGAGCCCAAGAACCTGGTTAAAAGGAAAGTTCTTTAAAAGAATAGTCCCTTCATTTCTACAGTGGTACCACTGGGTACTATGCCATTGTTCCTGGAGACCTCCCCACCCTATCAGAGTAGATGGGTAAATAGATTATTGGAGAAAAACAATGAGATCTGAATATTCTGTGGGTAGATTAAATTGTAATAATTAAGGAGAACACCTGATTTTGGTAAATCATAGACTAAAAACTAACATTTATAGATACTTATCTGCTTTTATAATCCTACCAATGTTATGATGACATTTATTCCAGAGTGTCCCAAACCTGGTAATATAAGTTTCTGATAGTAAAGTTTGGCCCTAATGAAATAATCAGAGGGCAGAAGCAACTGTATTGCCCTGGGACCAGTCACACTGATTGCTCATATAACTTTGATGGTTTTGCCCACAGACAGTGGTCTGTGCAATTCAGGGATCAGACTGTCCTATGACTGAAGACTCTGTCTTTATCCAGGGGTGACTGTGCAGTTGTTTGAGTACTTCCTGAAATGTTGTTATGGGGTTTGGGAAATTTAGATGCTTGGACAATTTTCTTTCCCTTATTATCTTGAAGTTTCCATTATATTGCAAATGGAAGGCTCTAAGGCAATCTTGTTCAGAATAAGGAGTATTTGGTGGTTTTAGACCATTACTATTTTGGTGGCTTTTTCTGGTAAAACCAAATTTCCAAAAGCAGGGCAGAGAGAGGAGGCATTGGCCTTCTCCAAGGTAGAAAGGTGAAGTTACCCTAGCTGCAAGAGGCACCTGTGACAGCTGTGTTGAGGGAGAAACGCCATGGACAGGAGCAAGTGACGGAAATGAAACAAATGACAAACCCTGCTCATATTATATAGAGCATTGGGAACGAAGCAAGGAAAGCAGAGGTTTCTGGAAGAAGAAGCCCTAGAAGGGGTCCCGAATCCTGGCAGAGAAAAGAACAAAGTAGGGCTTTTCAGGGGGCTTAAGATCTGGGTCCAAAATGACTGAATAGAGCTGTCAGCTGGAGGGCTGGGTGAAGAATGTAAATGAAGCTGGGTAGATAACAGGGTCTGGAGAGCCGAGTGGAGGCAGGCTCTTTACGTCTTCTCAGTTGTCCGTTTTTCAGGCCAGACACCCAGGAAAATGTGCCGACAGTAGCGTTCTTCCAACTCGTTTTCAGTAGGACTGCTTTCCCGGGGCAGGCTTGGCAGACAGTTTCCATACAAATGGCCCCTGTGTGCCTGTCACATTTTAAATAGGGCTCTTTGGTGAAGTTGCAGTTCAGAGTAGCAAGAATGTAAAAAACTGCCTTAAAACAAGCACTTCAGCTGTGCTTCTGCCCTCTGCTAGCATAATTGCTCTCAAGGGGCAAATGAATTTTCACTTAACCAAATGAATTAATAGATAAATAGCAGCTATGGAGGCAGCCTCCCCTAACACATGCACAGATCCATGATTTAGAGGCAGAGGGCAGGATGCAGAGAGAACTGGTCGGCTCTGCATAGGGAATTGAGTTGGATTCAGAATGCATGGGGGGTGCAGAGGAAAGGGAGCCAGCTGAGCTGAGCAGAGGGTCAGAGGCTGGGTCTTGAGAAGAAATGACCAGTGAAAAACAAACACCGGGCCTGGATCTTCTCCTGTAGGGGCCTGTAGGGACTTCTAAAAGCCACCGTGCCACCACCTTCCTGTTCTTTCCTTTGGTAAAGAGGGGCCCAAAAGAAGAAAGTGCTGAACTATGTCATTTCTTTTTATTTTTAAATAATTTATTTATTTATTATGTATACAACATTCCTTCCATGTATGCTTTGCATGCCAGAAGAGGGCACCAGATCTCATTACAGATGGCTGTGAGCCACCGTGTGGTTGCTGGGAATTGAACTCAGGACCTCTGGAAGAGCAGTCAGTGCTCTTAACCTCTGAGCCATCTCTCCAGCCCCACTATGTCATTTCTTTAAAAACCACAAGGACAAACTGAGTTTTAGTAACTTTAGTTTTCAAAACCCATGAAGGTTCTATGTCTCTAGATTTAACCATTGTTAGGATTAAAATATTTTGGAAAAAGAATTGTGTTTATATAAATATTTACAATGCATGCTTTCTCTTGGCATTATTGCCTGCACAGATTAATATAGTGACTATGTAACACTTACTGTGTTTAGCATTATAGGTAAGTGAAAGCTTTTTAAATAAAAAGACATGGGAGGGTATGTGTAGGTTACATGTAAATACTGCACCATTTTATCTACAAACCTTGAACATCCAAGGAAACTTGGTACCCACAGACACCTCTTGCAAAGCTCCTGCAGACATGGACGGAGGACAGCATTCACTTTTTGTTTGTCCTTCAGAGGTGCAAGAGAAAGCTACCCTCTAACCTTTGCTGTGGGACAGTAGTAAACTGCTTGTGGCGAGTGTTTGTGTGAATGGAGAAAGAAGCTGACCTGGCCCGTGTTTGAGTTAACGTGGGGTGAAGGGAAGGCAGCATGGACAAATATAGGGTAGAGTGAACCTGCATAGCCGGTGACTCTGTGGATCGCTGAGGACTCCAAACAAGAGCACGGGCGGCATCGGGGGGGAGGGACAGGTGCAATAGCCACCATCATCATTAGGAAAAGGGGCTGCATCTGCTCTTCTCTGCCTCTTTGTTTTGCAGTTTTCAAATTCCAAGTTTAAAAGCATCATTTAGAACTCTAACTGACATAATAATTGCATCCTGCAAAAAAAACCTTCAAGCATCCTGAAATACTGAGAGAATATGCCCAATGTGTAGTTAAGAATTATTAATATTGTGCGATATTTATTTTGTTTCTCTTTCTCAGTAAATGTTTTAAAAGTTTTATTACTTACTGTATTATTTATTGTTTTATGGAACGTTTGCATGTAAGTTGCAGAATATTGGGCCACTTGAGTACTGTAGACATAGACATCTATTTCCTAAGTACAAGCCACAATCACGTAAACATTAAAGGGCCAGTAACAAAGGTTGAGGCACTCAGGTGTCTGAAGTGGCTGATACCATAATTACAGGGAGGAGAAAAGGCCTCCAGGCTCTCAGGATGCACGGTATAGATGAGGTGCAGTCTGTGAACTCGCTGCTCCTATCTGCATTACTGCGGAGTGAGAAAATGGCCTCCAAGAGGTAGCCATTCTGAAAACAGCATCACCATCCTCCCTTTTCCTCTCCCCAGATACTTCTCCCACTTTCTTTTCTTCTGCAGTCTGCCTATTACTCTTCCTGTGAGAAGCACCTCCACATTGCTCTCAGGCCATGTTGGGTCCCTCTTAGAGGGGAGACAAGGAGGAAGTGGGAATATATCAGCAGAGTAAGCAAGTGATATTCTGAAGAAAAAATGATCTTAGATACCTTTTAGGCCAGTGGGGCCCAGTTCAGGCTTAGATACCTTTAAGGCCAGTGGCGCCCAGTTCAGGCAAGGATGGAGGCAGTTTTCTGCCTGCTCAATGTCTTTCTGCCAATCTTCTCTGCCAGCTGGTATACACTCTTCTGTACAAAATTTGGTTTCTCTAGAAACTTCAAGCACAATGTATCTCATTTTCTGTCTTTCTTTCTGGTCCTCCATGTCTTTCTAGTCTACCTCCTTTCTTTGCTAGTTTCCAGCCGTATGTTCAAATGTTGTGGAACTTTAAGAAGTCTTTTGAGGCAGGAATAGGCCACAGCTCCACAGTATCCACTCTTTTGTTAGGGTGATTGTGTTCAGAGAAGCACTTTGGGACATTTTAAGAGCAGTAGTATATGGCTCTGAAGAATAATGTTGGCGGTAAGGATAATGAAGAGGACATGAACCTCTTAGTAGTTTTGTTTGTTTCCAAATGGGTATAGTACCTATAGACTAAATAAGATACTTTATATACCAAACTCTTCTTTCATTTCCATATGGACTCCTGGGGAGGAAGGCATCCTCTCTGTACTGTTTAAGGCATCAGGAAGATTCCCGCTAAACAATCAGTCGTCCTGAGGGCTGTGTGGAGGCGACTTTAGCTGATGAGCTGGACTCCCCACGTTTCCGCAGCTTCTGTAATGTGCCTGTCAAGCTCACCACTAATCTCAGGTACAGAATCTGACTAGAACGTTGACATCGCAGAGAAGCACTGGGGCACAAAGTGAGGTCACAGGCATTTCCCGTTGTGTATCATTTTATCTCCTGTGTAGGCATGGGCACCAGCATTACAGGGGCGACTTGGGAGACCATGCTGGCTTTGCAGCGCCTGAGTGGAGCCTTAAGTCATTCTGATGGGACTTTTCTGTGTGTCAGGAGAAACTCCCCAAGGCTAGTCTAAGTTGTGGCTTACAGGCTGCATGCAGCCAAGGATAGCCATTAGTGCATGCAGCCAAGGATAGCCATTAGTGCATGCAGCCAAGGATAGCCATTAGTGCATGCAGCCAAGGATAGCCATTAGTGCATGCAGCCAAGGATAGCCATTAGTGCATGCAGCCAAGGATAGCCATTAGTGCATGCAGCCAAGGATAGCCATTAGTGCATGCAGCCAAGGATAGCCATTAGTGCATGCAGCCAAGGGCAGCCATTAGTGCTGTGCAATACGCCAGAAGGTTAAAGCGTTGCACAGTGTTGCCGAGGGCTGTAGCTTAGTGGTAGAGCTTGCCTGGAATGTACAAGGCAGTATGTTTCATAACTAGGACTTTAAAAAGAATAACAAAATCTTTCTAAGGATTAATTTTTTTTCCAATTTTTTTGAGAAATGGTCTTGTAGTGTAACTCTGGACCCTGTCCTGGAACTTGCTTTGTAGACCAGGCTGTCCTCAGACTCACAGAAATCTGCTTGCCTCTGCCTCCTGAGGACTAAGATTGAAGGCATACACCACACCACCCAGCCGAGTTAAAATATTTTTGAATTCCACTGAAATTTTCTGCAGTGAACTTCATAGATGGCGATGTCTTGTTACAACACCAATAAGCTGGAATGCTTCTGAGAGCAAACACTTGGTATTACAAAAGCTTTTTTCATAAAGCCCTGTGCTAAGGATTGAATCCATGGCCTCATTCATGCTAAGGAAAAGATCTACCATGGAGCCACGCTCTATAGAGGGAGAGCTTTGTCAAGGCAAGTGACTTAGGTCTACTGTAGATAATGCCAAAGCCACATCATCTTTAAATTCTCAGTGATTGCATTTATTGGCATCTAATTACATCCCCACACTCTCTAGATTTATAAGAGACTCACCAACGACATATGCTAAGAAAGACATGGGAGCAAAGGCATGCAGATGGGGTGAGAACAATTGGGAGCCCTTTCTACAGGGCTAGGGTGACACAGCAGAACTTTGAAAACTGAGTATAGATTTGGTTGTCCAAAAAGAGGGACAAATGGATGTGTAAAGGAGACTGCCTACATAAAATGGGGGAGACGGACTGTTCTAGAAGGTAAGAATAAAAGTTAGACTAATGGTTTAGAACTTTTTGTTAGGAGGCTAGAAGAGTCTTTCTGGGAAGTTCATGTGGGAGCCATTAAAATTTCCTCTGTCATACAGTTTACATGTTGAATGACTCCAAAAGTCCATGTGTTGAGGGCTTGGCCCCCAGGTTATAGCTATTTGGGAGATGTTATGGGCCATTAGGAGGTGGGGGTCTTCTGGGAGTTTCTTAGATTCCTCAAGGAAGATTGTGGGATCCTGAACCATCAGCTTCTTTTTGCTTCTTGGCTAGTTAGGTAAGTATTTCCGTCCGCTACATGCTACCACCACGATGTCTTGCTTTGCTGGAAGCTTAAAGCAATGAGACCAATAGGCCACGACCTGAAACTTCAAACTGTGCTTTGTGAATCATCTCAGTTATTTAATCATAGTGATGAAAAGCTGACTAATGCAGTTTTCTATCTGAAATCAGGATCCTCTTTAGAGTGAGTGACAAGAGAAAATGAGGGTTTTACTGCACAGCTGGGATGTAGAAGAAAATGCAAAGCTTAGTTGTGAGTGGTGACACTGCTATCATAGTACTCAAGGAAAGGAAGGAGTGGTGAAAGTTTGAGACGGTGTCTTCATACTACCCCTCAAATGGCCTTTAATTTTAGCTGTCTCCCTATTACCTTTCTTTCCCCACTTGATCCTTCCATTCCAGTCCCTCCAATATCCATCCATAGCTATCTATTTTATTTCCCTTCCTAGGGAGATCTGTACCCCCAGTCCATTACTCTATACATTAGAAGTTTCCTAAAGTATATACATATATACAGGCAACATAAGGGAGATAAAGCCCCCAACTGGACATCTCTTGTCACCAAATGAAGTTTCAAATACTGGGAATAGATTTGCGTTGATGGTCAAAGGGGTTCCATGGAAATCCCTAACCAAGGCAGGCTGACTATGGGTTCCCAAAAATATAGATTGTTCTCCACAAACTAATGGTAAGCCCTATTGCTGAAGACAACATCTATATAACTCATTAAACATGGAGAAAGTTGAACTGGTGCCTACATAGATCCTTCACTCCTATGTCCCAGCATCTTTGATTCAGGAAGACATGCTACCAAAGGAGAAATGTAAACACCTACCCAAACACAAGCCCTTTAATCTATAATGGTGTCCTGCCTACAAGATATACTAGTGCAATGGTGATACAAAACTTTTGGAAGTAACTAACCAATATCTGATTTGACTTAAAGCCCACTCCATGAGGTGGAACCTATACCTGACACAACTTGGGTGACCAAGAACCATCTGGACATCTAGTCCAGAGACCTAGGGGAAAACCAAATATTACTGTTCTTAAGCAGCAGCAACAATGTAGCAATAAAATGACACCTAGTGATAGTTCTGCTATACTGATAGATTGGTGCCTTGCTCAACCATTAGCGAAGATACTTTTTCCTGAAGCAGATGGAAATAAGACACAGCGAGACAAATATGCAGAGTGTACTTTGGAACACTCTGTCCTAAATGGGATTTCTCCATCAAAGCCCTCACCTCAGGGCTCAGAGCTCAGGGTTTAGGTATCTTGTGGAAGAGGAGGTAGACAGAGTGTAATAGCCAGAGTGGATGAAGGACACCAAGGAAACAAGGCCCTCTGAATCAATGAGATGACACATGGACTGAAGTAGCAGTCACAGATCCTGAACTAGTCTGCACCAGATGGGGTCCTAGCGCTGAAAGAAGTAGACAAATGCCCCTTCCCTAACCCAGAAGCACTCTCCAATTGATATTTACTTGAAAATGAAAATTAGTTCTCTTCAAGGGAGTCTCACTGGGAAAACAAACTACTCTTAAGGGGAGGCTACATGCCCAGCAGTAGATGGCCAAAACAAAAGGAAATCAATGGCATCTTTGAAGGTTCCTTGTCTCATAACGTTGTGTCAGGGCTTAAAAAATACCATATTTAAAAATTATATATATGGATATAGACATATATATTCTCTTTTTTTACCCTATAGGTTCTTTAGGTATATATTATGGCTTCCAGTTTAGTGTTTTTAGGGAATTCCTGAGAGTATGAAAGTGGGTCTCTAAGTCTATGTGTTTCTTGTGCCTTTTCTTGGGCTCTTTTCCTTTTGTTTGCTCATTTTGTCCTGTTTTGATGTGTTATATTTTGTTCAATCTAATTATATTATATTATATTATATTATAATCCCTTGGAAGCCAGCTTGTTGGTTGGGTGGTGGTGGCACATGCCTTTAATTCCAGCACTTGGGAGGCAGAGGCACGTGGATTTCTGTGAGTTCGAGACCAGCCTGGTCTACAAGAGGTAGTTCCAGGATAGGCCTCAAACCTGAAGAGAAACCCTGTCTTGAATCTAGAAAAAACAATAAAAAAAAGAATAAAAAAGAAACCTGCTTTTTCTCTAATGAGAGACAGAAAGGGTCGCAGTGCATCCAGATGGGAGTGGACGTGGGGAGGAACTGGGGAGGGAGGAAGGGAAAACCGTAGTCAGAATATATTATGTGAGATAAAAATTCTATTTTAAATATGAAGAAAAAAATAAATGAACTAAACAGAAAGAAATACTAAATCTTATCTGTCATATGGCTTATTTGTCTATGTTTAATATTTATTTATATATATTTCAGTTATGGATCTTGTGTATAGTGTATGTTGTTCAAAGGGTATCAGAAACATGAAAAAAGAATCAGAAGAAATAAAAAACAAAGAATATGAGCAAAGAGAAAGTCTGGGATTAGACTGACACCAAGATATTGTCTTTAAAAAAAATCATGACCTTGTGGTTAGAGGCAGGCTCAGTTATGAAACTGATCATACAAAGGGAAATAAACAGCCGTGTGGATCACAATGTTCACTTTCTTTCCCTTTCCCTTCCTTGTAACCGTCTTTTTTTATTCTCTCTTTTTTCTTTCTTCATCTCCTTTTCACAATGTCTAGGACGTTAGAATCCTAGCTCTCGGCATATACATTCCACTGAAATGGCTGGCCCTTTTAAGCTGAGTCACCTCCCCAGTTTCTGCATCTGTCCATGCTGGGCACCAACCCAGATAGCAGACTCAGCACTTGGCTGGTTCCCTGCTAAGAACCCATTAATAGGAAGGCATTGGAGGACAATTCAGACATCACTGAAGGGTGCTAGTGGACAGAACAAGATGTTTATACCAGATAGACCTAAGAAAATCCTTTAAATTTTCCCATTAGACATTTCTGTTATTTTAAGTTACTGGCTCAAAGAAATGGTTCCCTGACAGCAGCTTTGCTTCCTCTCTACACAACATCCATGTGCTCCCAGCTTCTCTAATCATTTCTTTCCATTAGGAGAATTTCCTCTGAACTTGGCCACAGCTGCTTGCTGCAATTTGTGTACTTAGTATTAGGTGTCTCTAATCCAGGTCTAGTAGTATCTTTGCTATCTGAACATGCAGTGACAATTATGTAATAATTCCTTCATGGGGAGTTAACCTCTAGAACTTTATGAAAGTAATTGGATTTGCAGAGCTCAAGTCTGGTATCTTATAGCACTCAGGCATCTCAATGCCCTCAGATACGCAAATAAAAACCCGACTTACCCAAGGGCAAGAACTAAGCAGGGATTGATTATTCTATCCAATCAGCTCTAAAGATAATGTAAGAAGCTTTGATAGTAATGTTCGGACTCTGCCCACAGTGTGGCCTCTATCTGGGGAAGGCTGTTTCAGTTTGTGTCTGTGCCTTGTAGGTATTTCTGTTATTTGGATGCCCAGGCATGTTTTGCTCAAACTGAAAAGAAAGCATGGGCACACAAGTAGAAATAGAGTGCCCTCCATCAGCTTTCACTGCTCCTGGGTTTGGTGGCAGTGGCTATAAGCAGGGAGAAGTGGACAACGGTATCCTGTAGTTCTACAGGCCTCTTGCTGTCTCAGCTACAGTGACCCTGCTTGGTGGTGATCAGTGCAAGGGTTACCTTGGGTGGTGACAGCTCTCTGGAACTCTCTTGATGACAAGAGCACGTAGTTTCTCTTTTCAGGTTTCTTATACCTTTTGTCCTTTATTAGTTTCAGTTTTCTACTGTATTCTTATATCTGTATTTCCACTTCCTTCTTTCCCGCTCTAGACATTCTAGAACTGTCACTAGGACAGTTGGGTACCCACATCTTTCTGGACTATGCTTAGGAGTCAGGACCTCTAGAAAGTGGAGCTGTTCAGGAGATGGATGCTAGATGCTTTGGTTGCTCAGTAGATAGCACTGCTTGAGAGCTGGAGCACAGAGGTGAGCAGGCTATTCTTGGTGTCAACTTAACTGTATCTGCAATGAACTACAATCCAGAAACGGAGGGTATACTTGTATCTTGAGGCTGGAAGACACTGGCTTTTGATCCGAATCTTGAGGTGACAAGCACACATGCCTTTAATCTAGATCTTGAGGTGGGAAGGTATACCTTTAATCTGGGTCACATCTTCTGCTGGAAGCCTATGTGTGTATATATATGGACAATGGAAGAAGGGAGGGATTATTTCTTCTTTGTTCTTTGCCTGCTTGCCCTCACCTTTTCAGAACATCCATTCCTTCACTGGCATTGGAGACTTCTTTTTTGGGACTCCAGCAAATACAGATCAGCTGAGACACCCAGCCTTGTGGGACTGCTGGGTTCTTAGTCTTTCTTTTCACAGCTAGCCCTTGTTGGACTGAAGCCTGTAAGAAGTCATTCCAATAAATTCCTAGCCCTTGTTGGACTGAAGCCTGTAAGAAGTCATTCCAATAAATTCCTCTCTCTCTCTCTCTCTCTCTCTCTCTCTCTCTCTCTCTCTCTCTCTCACTTATACACATTTATTGAAATGCCCTTTTAAAAAACTTATTCTATTTCTTCTCTGGCTTAAACTTTTCCAAGATAACCCTGAGTACCTTACCTTGCTTTATCTGTCTTTAGCTAATGTTTCTGAATGAATATGTACATTTTACATAAAAGTTTTTTTTGTGTGTGTTTCATGTGTGTGTGTGTGTGTGAACGCATGTGAGGATGTGAAGTTATTGAGGAATACCTGCTCATTGCTGCTGAATTTCCAGGCCCATCCATGCTGCCTCACCTCACCGCTGTTCCCTTTCCTCTCCTAACTCTGAGTTTGCCAATATTCTGGACCACTCTCTCCAAATAAAGCACATTTGGACCACTCTCTCCAAATGAAGTAGGTGGGCAGCTGCTTCAGCACAGATGTGGTGTTTCATGTCTGCCATTATGCTGCATTGCAGTGCCAATAGTGGAAGCAGAAGCCCTTCTAATTAGATAGAGCACTAAATGTTTAAAGTCAGGCTGGGTTAGGTCTAGCATGATTTTCATCTCAAGCGTTAGTAGTGAAAATGCCTGGATATGCGTGGAGGCATGGTAGAAATCTTAGTGAGATTCCAGATGCAATCTTAGGATTTGTTTTGTCTAAAAACGTATTGCTTTCTCTGTATGTTTGTGTATTATGTGTACACATAAGTGCAGGTGTGCACATATCACTGTAAACATATGGAGGTAAGAGGATAGATTTGTGGAGCCGGTCCTCTCCTTTTTCCCTTTATGTGGGTTCTGGGGATCAAACTAAGTTCATTAGGCTCACACACAAGTGCCTTTACTCATTGAACCATCTTGCTCATCTAGTTTCAGGATTTGAAGGAGCAAGTGCCTGAGTAGACCTAGGAGTGACGTGTAGGGAAAACCCTGTTAACTCTGCTTCATCCTTAGGTCTCAGATGTTTGTCCCAGCCTGGAGAGGATGATATGCCTGTGTTCTCCTTCCCTAGGACACTCGGCTCAGTTTGCAATGGCAAACCCTTTAATATAATGTCATCAAATTTGTCCCACACCACCAGTCCAGTCAGATTGGGGACTATGTCTAGAACAGTGGTTGGCACACAGAGATTTTTCATTGCAGGAAGAAAAATAAGAAATACGCACTTATTACTATATACTTATAAGTTAGTGCCAACTTATGAATCATCATCAGAAGCAGCTGGGGCTGAACATTACTAATAGCCATGTAGCATGCGTTCGTATATTTCATAGTAAATACGAATCAACTTTCTACATCTAGTTCGTATTCTAAATAAAGTCTGTTCATTTGGAGTTTGTGTTTGTCATGATGCCCCAGCAAGTGCCTGATGACATACAGTTGTAATTTGCATGTACAACTAGGAAATAGGTTGTGGAATGCATCATTGTTCAAAACACAAAGTGCAGGCTGACCTTAAAAAAAAACAAGATAGTTAATTATTCTGTAATAAGTCTATCTTCTCAATGGTAGTACAGTTAAAGGTAGTACAGTTATTTTTATAGAAGATGAAATAAATGAAACATGGTAGCAGCATGAATGAACCACAAATCACTTGGAATTTGAAGGATATTCAAGGTAGGGAACAAGAGGTGTGATTAGGGAAAGAAAAAATACTTTGGTTCCATTGATTTCCCACTGAATGAGAAAGCGAGTACTGATGTAAATATCGCCTCGTTGACAAAACCCAGGAGCCATTGTGGTAGATGGAAAGGCTGGGTATGGAATCCAATACAGTTCCCTTGTGCTGAAAAGCAACCTTCAGCGGTAATATTTCACAGCATGGTTAATAAAAAATAAATCATTATTCAAACAGGGAAAAAAGCATCCCTTTATTACAACCTATCAATAATGCATTTTCTTGGAGCTCATCACAACACATTCTATAAAGGCTGAGTAACACAGAGAAATCATTTTTTACATATATCTTTGTCTTCCTGCCTAAGAGTTCAGCTGGTTATTCTGTTTTAGTTCAACTACTCAAAATTCTCAAGGGTTTTTAATGCAGATAAATCCAGTGACTGTGTGTAGCCTTCTGAAGCATTCAAAATATAAAGGGAAAGGTAAATAAATAAACCATTCCTACCTATTTTTAAAATTTGACCAATCATTTGAATATTTCATTCTTTCTAAAATATAGATTTTTGCTTGGTTTAGAACAAATCTATTTTAGGAAATGCAAGTTCTTATTAAGATGAGAGTACAGACAAGTATGCCCAAATATGTTGAGTCATATGAAGTAACATAAATAACTTTGTGCTACCATTTTGGATTAGCTTTTATGGTTAATATAAAACTATTGACTAAGGCCTGAATGCTTCACAAAGAACTACAAGCCATTGAGTAAATCTAGAAGTAGGAGAGGTGGCCCTCCCCAGGGAAGAGCACACCAACTGGTTGCCCAACACCAAACAGGCAGCCCTGAAAACATACATTCAAATAAAATTTTCTAGACTCCACTATTTGTATTTTTATTTCCACACTCATCCTCCTAGCAAGGTACATTTTGCTTAATGACTCATATATCTATGTCAAATTTTAACATAGTTTTATCTTCAGAGAAATGGTCATTAAGAATGTACCACTTGTGCCCGCAGTGATCTCAACAGATTTAATAGTGCTTTCACAGTGCTTGATGCTTACTTTGTCCCTATGCATGGTGTGTGCATGCACATACACACACGTTGATAAGGACTGAATATGGGGCCTTGTGTATGCTTGACAAATGTTCCCTCACTGGGCTGCATTTCAGTCCTATGTCCATGCTTCCATTCTATAAATAATCTCATGATGTGTTGGGCTGTTGAGAGTGATCCAGATTTCTAACCCCTTTGGACCTTGGTCTTTTTTATATAGAAATGGAGGGTAATAATTTGTTAAAAGTCAATGGGATAAAGTTAAGGGTGATGTTTAGGAATATGAGAGATAGGTTACATGAATTGTCTTCTTGATTACCTTAGTTAGTAATGATACTCTTTATCATTACTGGATACTGCCCTAAGGGGACATAAGAGCTCAGGGACAGAGAATGATAAGCATAGAGAAAAATAGAACAGGTTTTGATTAGGGCTATGACATCATGTGTTCAGAGCACCTGGCCCACTGAACTGTCTGGTGAAAGCTGAGGCATTTTCAGTACAAGGAGGGGAGTCTGGAAGAGACCTGTGAGCAACAGAAGCTTCCAAGAGGACAGTAACATTACCATTTTCTAAGTACTGTAGACAATTCTGTCCAAATTTGAACTATAGCAGAGGAGGCAACAAGACGGTTGGTGTGTTGTGAACAAGATCCAGATGATTATGAATTTTCCAATACAGTTTGGATTCTATGGTATGAGCAGCAAATGGTATCTCGCGTGGTCTTTAAAGATGGTACTTTGTGCTTAGATTATAGAAGTTTTACCTACTCAGTGTAGACATTGAAAACGTGAAAGGAAATGAGGTTTCCTCATGCTCATTTCACCTAGAGGTAACTGGTATTATTGATGTAATTCTATCCATGTTTGAAGTCATTCATTATGATGGCTCCATTGTGTAAACTGGAAAATGCAGATTACTGAAACCAAAATAAAACAGCAAAATTTTAGGTGGTAACCTTATAGAACTGTAACGTCATGTCAGAAAACTGTTATCTTTTATCTAAAAAGGGAGAAAATGCGAGCAGTTGCTCTTATTCATGAGTTGGGAAAGGATAAACCTACATCTAGTAAGATTTCTTTCCCCCTAAGAATGGAAGAAAATAGAATGGAAAAGACAACATTGGAAGAGAGACATTTTAGTATATCTTATTTAGTATACTAATACTTATTTTAACTTTGGATTTCTAGATATTATTTACATAATTATGAGTAAATTAGTATAAAAAAGAGGCAAAATAACATGAATGTGCCCAACTAGACTGAGTTGTAGAAAAAAATGATTCAAGTGTTCTTAAAACAATGACTTACTGGCATATTCCTTGTGGAAAGATAGACCTAAGAAGACCATTCACAACTGCGGAATGTAAAACTGTATTTAGGAATCACAGTGTTAATAACGTTGTCAGACTGAAGTGAAATTCAATATGTATATATGTATTTGTGTTGCTTATGCATGTGTATGTGTACATGGTTATAAACATGTATATGCTGAAGTAAATGATGTTAGTTTCACTAATGTTAGGATTTACATTAGTATTTTTAATGTAGGAGGAAAGAGAATAAAATATGAAGTCAAAGAAATTTTCCAGCTGTGTGTGCTGCTGAATTTGACTTTTAATGCCACTGTGGACTCTATAAACAACCAGTGTTTTTTTTGTTTTGTTTCATTTTGTTTTTTAATGGATAAAGTCTCCCTGTAAGAACAAATGCTTTAGAGTGGCTTACTGTTCTTGTTAGATTTCCCTAGGAAGTCAATTAGGTATTTAAAGAAGTATATTTAATTGTTTTAGATTGCCACAGATCATCTTCTACAAAGACGATAACATCACACTGCTCTTGGCTCTTGAAAGAACCTGAACCCTCCTCTGTGCCAGGAGTTGGGCTACACTCAGGCACTCTCTTCCTCTTAAGGAACTTCTAAGGTAGCTGAGGTCACAACACACCACAAATACAGCCGTACATGTAAAATATAGCCTAGTATACAGGAATCATATAAAAAGCTAGCTAGTAAACTCTGTATAGGACCTGAAATGAGGAGAGGGAATCATTTTAATTTTTTAAAGAAGAAAACAAACTGGTTTTTTTTCATTTTACATAATAATCTCAGTTCCCACTCCCTCCCCTCCTCTCATTACCTCCACCTTCCCCCCATCCCCCATCCACTCCTCAGAGAGGGTAAGAAACATTGCTTTGAGGAAGGACCAAGGCCCTCCCTACTATATCTAGGCTGAGCAAGGTATCCCTCCAGAGATAATGGGTTCCAAAAAGTGAGTATAAGTAGTAGGGATAAATCCTGGTCTCACTGCCAGTGGCCCCACAGTCTGCCCCAATCATACAACTGCCACCCACATTCAGAGGGTCTAGTTTGTTCCTATGCTGGTTCCTTTCCTGCCCAGGAAGTTGTTGAGCTCAGGAAAGCTGTTTCAGTGGGTGTCCCATCATGGTCTTAACCTCTTTGCTCATATTCTCACTCCTCCCACTCTTTGACTGGACTTTGGAAGTCCAGTGCTACGCTGCAGGTCTCTGTCTCTGTTTTCTTCAGTTGCTGGATGAAGGTTCTATGGTGACATTTAAGATATTTATCAATCTGACTATAGGGCAAAGCCAGTTCGGGCACCCTCTCCACTATTGGTTAGGGTTTTAGCTGGGTTCATCCTTGTGGATTCCTGTGATGTGGGAGTCCCCTGTGTGTGCTGTGATTACCATTAATGAATAAAGAAACTGCCTTGGCCTGTTGATAGGGCAGAATTTAGGTAGGCGGGGAAAACTGGACTGAATGCTGGGAGGAAAAAGCAGAGTCAGAGAGATGCTATGGAGCCACCAGAGTCAGACATGCCGAATCTTTGCCAGTAAGTCACTCCATGTGGTGATATACAGATTAATAGAAATGTGTTAAATTAATATAAAAGTTAGACAATAAGAAGCTAGAGCTAATGGGCCAAGCAGTGATTTAATTAATACAATTTCTGTGTGATTATTTCAGTTCTGGGCGGCAAGGACGAAAAAGCAGCCTCCTCCTACATTCCTGTGAGTTTCTCTAGTGCCAGATTTCTTACTAGCCCCATAATGGCTCCCTCAACCAAAATATCTCTTTCCTTGCTCTCCATCTTTGTCCTTCCATCTTAACTATCCTGTTCACTCAAGTTCTCCTTCCCCTTTCCCCTTCTCCTGTCTTCCTCCCCTTCTGCCCTCCTATCTCCCCCCACTCACATGCTCCCAATTTTGTCAGGAGATCTTGTCTGTTTCCCCTACCCAAGGAGATCTATATATGCTTCTCTTAGGTTTCACCTTTTTAGTTAGTTTCTCTAGGGTCATGGATTATAGGCTTGTTATCTTTTGCTTTACAGCTAGTATCCACTTATGAGTGAGTACATACCTTGCTCATCTTTCTGGATCTAGGTAACCTCACTCAGGATGGTTTCTTCTAGTTCCATCCACTGGCATGGCATGTAAATTTTAAGTTGTCACTGTTTTTTATTGCTGTGTAGTACTCCATTATGCAAATGTACCACATTTTTAAAAAATTCATTCTTTGGTTGAGGAGCATCTAGATTGTTTCCAGGTTCTGGCTATTATGAATAATGCTGCTATGAACATATGTCCTTGTAGTATGGTTGAGCATCCTTTGGGTATATGCTGGTATTGCTGGGTCTTGCGGTAGGTTGATTCTCAGTTTTCTGAGAAACTGCCATACTAATTTCCAGAGTGGTTGTACAAGTTTGCATTCCTACCAGCAATGGAGGAGTGTCCCCTTTACTCTGCATCCTCTCCAGCATAAGGTGTTTTTGATCTTAGCCATTCTGACTGGTGTAAGATAGTATCTCAGAGTCATTTTGATTTGCATTTTCTTGATGGCTAAGGATGTTGACAATTTCCTTAAGTGCTTTTCAAACATTTGAGATTCTTCTGTTGAGAATTCTCTGTTTAGATCTGTATCCTATTTTTTAATTAGATTATTTGGAATTTTGATGTCTAATTTTGTTGAGTTATTTATATATTTTGGAGATCAGTCCTCTTTCTGATGTGGGGTTTGTGAAGATCTTTTCCCATTAAGTAGGCTGCCTTTTTGTGTCATTGTCAGTGTCCTTTGCTTTATAGAAGCTTCTCAGTTTCAGGATGTCCCATTTATTTATTGTTGCTCTCAATGTCTGTGCTACTGGGGTTATATTTAGAAAGTGGTCTCCTGTGCCCAAGAATTGAAGGCTACTTCCCACTTTCTCTTCTATCAGATTCAGTGTGGTCAGAATTATATTGAGGTCTTTAATTGATTTGGACTTGAGTCTTGTACATGGGGATAGGCATGGATCTATTTGCATTCTTCTACCTGTTGACATCCAGTTACACCAGCACCATTTGTTGAAGATGCTTTCCTTTTTCCATTTTATAATTTTAGCTTCTTTGCCAAAAATCAGGTGTTCATAGGTATGTGGATTAATATCCTGGCCTTTGATTGGAATCCATTGGTCAATCTGTCTGTTTTTATGTCAATACCAAGTGGTTTTCATTACTGTGGCTCTATAATAGAGCTTGATATCAGGGATGGCAATGCCTCTAGAAGTGTCTTTATTATACAGGATTGTTTTGGTTATCCTTGTTTTTTTTGTTGTTGTTTTTCCTTATGAAGTTGAGTATTGTTCTTTCAAGGTATGTGAAGAATTGTTTTGGATTTTGATGGGGATTGCATTGAATCTATAGATTGCTTTTGGTAGGATTGTAATTTTTTATTATGTTGATCCTACCTATCCAAGAGCAATGGAGATCTTTCCATTTTCTGGTATCTTCTTCAATTTCTTTCTTCAAAGACTTAACGTTCTTATTGAACAGGTCTTTCACTTTTTTGGTTAGTGTTACCCCAAGACATTTTATGTTATTTGTGGCTATTGTGAAAGGTGATGTTTCTCTGATTTCTTTCTCAGCTTCTTTATCATTTGTATATAGGAGGGATACTGATTTTTTTGAGTTGATCTTGTATCCCGCCACATTAATGAAGGTATTTGTCAGCTGTAGGAGTTCTCTGGTAGAGTTTTTTGGAGTCATTTATGTACACTACATATCATCTGCAAATAGTGAAAGTTTGACTTCTTCCCATTTCTCAGTTTTGTCTCTGAAGACATCTAGGAACAGCTTGAAGAAAATGGTTATCTCGGGTGTCCAGTCCACAGTTCCTAAATCCTGATTCTCATAAAGGGAACCAAAGCTGTCTTTAGAAACGACAGTTCCATATTTGCAGTGGGAGTTATGCAAAAATGACCCTAGAACCTCAGCCTGGCAGGCTAGTAAGTCATTGGAAACTATCTAAAGGATTTGAGAGGCTGCTTGTCTTAAAAAGGGATATCTGGGCTGTTGATATGGATATCAATGGTAATAACTCGAAACCTATCAAATATATTTAAATCCATGAGTCTATAATGGTACTATGAACTGCAACAAATTAAACCTAATGAACACCACTGGAAGATGAAAGGAATCAACCTAGTATATGATAAACAAAAGGAAAACATTTATTCTGCCATTTGTATGCTAACTATAAATTAGGGTACCAAATGTATACCTGTACACACATACACACAAAAAACTGGCTCAGGCTGACAATGAACCTTTCAAGGTGAATCTGATGACTGATGGTAATACAGAAAAAATACAGTCAAGAGATATCATGTATCTTTTAATGTGCCATGAAGCATGAACTCTGAAATATTCTTTTCAGATGTCAACCCCAAATCCCTTCCTGCCTGCAACTGCTCAGGGAATTCCAAGGATAGGAAAGCAAGTGAAGCAGTGAGTTGTGCCACACCCAGAAAGTCTAGTGTGTGGAAGGCTAGAGAATGCTGTTCTCCTTGCTCCACAGGATGAGCCACATAAATGCTGGGCTGCATCGACCAGGATAAATGTGCACCTTGCTGTAAAAGTGAGCACAATGAGAACCAACAACCAACAAAACTTCTATGGAATATTTTGGAAAAAAAATATTTGGAAAAAAACTGAGTTCTAACTGGATATTTCAAGATGCTAAGAAAAAAATGTACTTTTTTCTGAAAAGGAAGTGGAGGAGTAGATCTGGGGAAGAAGGGTTGTGGGGGGACCTGGGAGGATTGGACTAAAGGGAAATTATGGGTGTGATGTATTGTATTAGAGAAAACTCTATCTTCAAAAAAATTTAAAAGAATATGAAGAAGCTATGATTTTAGGTATGATAATAATATGTTAAGCTAAAAAAGAATTCTTATATTTATGACAGACACACTTATGAATAAAGTGATATATGTGATTTTCTTCAAAAATGTAATTCTAGAACAAGAAATAATGGAGATATAAATGAAACAAGATCTGTATCATATTTAGAATTATTGAAGCTTGAACAGTGGATGCTTGCAGTTCCTTGTACTATTCTTCATATTCTTATACTTACTTATAATTTTCCATTGTCAACACAAACACACTTGATGTGGGATTCCCCTCTGTATACTGTGAATACCACTGGTTAATAAAGAATCTTCTTTGGGCCTATTGCAGTACAGAATAGGGCAAGGTGGAAATTCCAAGCAGATAGAGGAGAAGAGAGTAGGCAGAATCAGGGAGAAATCATGTAGCCACTGCAGAAGACAGATGCCTGAGGCCAGCTGGAACCTTGCTGGTAAACCATGAGCCTTATGGTAAAATATATAAGCTAATGGCCAAACAGTATTGCAAATAATATAGTTTTTGTGTGATTATTTCATGTTGCAAGGAACTGCTTGTTCCTCCCGGCTGCCCAGAACCGATATAATCACACAAATTGTATTAATTAAATCGCTGCTTGGCCCATTAGCTCTAGTTTCTTATTGGCTAACTCTTACATCTCCCTGACTCTGCCTTCTTCCTCCCAGCATTCAGTCCAGTTTTCCATGCTTACTTAAGTTCTGCCCTATCAACAGACCAAGGCAGTTTCTTTATTCATTAATGGTAATCACAGCATACACAGGGGACTCTCACATCAATTTCAGGTCTGGGTGGCCAGGAATGATAAACAGCCTTCACCAACACACACTCTCCCTTAGACTTTCATATGCTGAAGAAAAAGTTTCCTGACCACTGTTTGTTTTTAGAAGCCTCCCTGTAAGAAGTTCTTGGCCCATTGAAGACTGAACAGTTTACTTTTGCATAGTGAGCTAACAACATGTTTCAGTGATTTTGACACCTTCCTGATTGTATGTTCCTGCATGTGTGTGTGAGTGTGTTTGTGAGTGCATTGTGTGTTCATGCCATGGTGTACATGTGGAGGTCATAGGACAATCTCGGGTGCTGCTTATCATCTTCTCCCTTGTTTGAGACAGGGTCTCCTTATTGCTGTCATATATTGCCAGGGGGGCTGGCCCGAGTATATCAGAGATTCTGTCTACCTCCCTTCTCACCATAGGAACAGTAGCAGTGCAGATTCATGCTACAACACAGGGCTTTCAGGACTTCTAGGAATGCAAACTTGGGTCCTCATGCTTGCTTTGCAAGCATTTTACTCACCAAGCCATCTCCCCAGCCCACAGACACTTTGATTTCATCACTTCCTTGTGCAGTGCTAAGGATTCTGTTATTCTGGTTTTCAAGATTTGACTCTAGTCATTATTTTCTTTCTGAATCACATAAAGACAAAGCACATCCTTATAAATCTGCAGTTGCCCATAGGCCATGCATGCAATCCTTTGACAAGTGCTGATAAGTGGTTCCAGAACTGCTTGCTATGTGTTCTAGACTGGTGAATGCTTTAGGGGCGATGGATAAGCAGATACAGGATCTTTTCCTTTCTGAATGCGGCACACATAAAATGCTCAGAGCCTTAGAGAGCTACCACAGAGACCGGTGCGCTTCCCTCTATGTGTACCTGGTGTCTAAAAGAGGAGGCTGCAGTCATCGCACAAAGAGAACAACTTATATTTTCCTGGGAATTGAATTCATGTTAGCACCAGGCATGGAATGCCAAATGGACTTTAAAAGACAGGATTGAATCTAACAACCTGGACTTTTCCTAAGACCCTGGCTATACAGGGTCCTAAGACCCTTAGATACGGCAACTGAAGACTCGTACTGGCACACACCCAGCATTAGCCTAGGTAGGAGGTTAGGAGTATTTATCTAAATGAATTGTTTTGCTGGGTCATTATTGAAATTGTACTATTCAACAAATGTGTGTGTGTGTGTGTGATGTGTGCCAGGCATGACATTCTCCACACATTGGAGAAATCACATACTGTTTTGAACAGGCTGAATGATGGGCTGTGAAAAAGATGGTGATTTGTCAAATAAATACACATATACACACACAACTGCAGCCTACAACACATGCTTTACAATAACAGCTTGTTTCCTTTGGGAGATTGTGTGACAAGGAACCAGTGATCCCGAGCAGCCTTCCTAGGGTAGAGTTGTTCGTTGACTGAGAGCTGTTCAAGATGCTTGACTCCAAAGGGCAGCCACTGGGATTTCCAGGTGCCTATGTACCAGAACAAGAAATAGGGCAGGGGCACATGGTTAGGTGTTAGAAATCAGGAACCAGGGCCTTTGATCGGCCTGTGTTTTTCTGCGCATGCGTTGTTGGATGCCAGCCTTGGTGAAGAGATTTCCAGTCTGCTCTCCGTCTACTGGCTTCTTCCCAAGCTAAATTTGTCTTTACTATCACCTACCACGTAGGTATTGCAGGATCGGCTCTACAGGGCTGTAGCAGTTATTCAAAAGCTGTGGAGGTGAGAAAACAGCAGTTGTACACTTTGAGGCAGAGGAGGATTAGACTTGGTTCAGTGACACAGCTTCACACACCAAAAGAGAAAACACCAGACTTACTTTAGGGGGAAGGAATCTGACACAGACACAGGGCAACAATGTAGAGCTGATGCTTAACATCCTCAGAACAAGGCACTGCAGCAGGCTGATCAGGACGTATGGCTGCAGGAGACGATGGAACAGGCAGACAGCTGAGCACAGCCAGGGCGGGCGGTGCTGTGGGCCCCCTCCCTTGTTTGTGCATGTGTGTCTGAGGCTCACAGGGTGAGGTGACCTCAGAAGTCACTAACTCCATTTGCTTGCCTTCTTCCGAGGAAGGACACAGAACTGGTAGAGACATTTACTGGCTATTCAAGTAGCAGACAGCAGGTGATTTTGTTAACCAACAGAGATGTGCTTTAAATACAAAATGGAAAAAGGGATTCAGAGCTATTGGAGGGAAAAATCAGGTTGAGATAAGGAAGGAGAGAGCAAGGCAAAAAGATCTTAATCATCCACCATATTAGACACCTGAATCAATAAGTGTACAATGTGCTAAGTGTTTATATAAAACAGGGAATATATACTTTATAAATATTTTATTTATGTATATATATATATGCACTGTTACATTAGTATACTATATGTGGTTTCTTTTGAGAATTTCATATGACTAATACATTTATATAATTTCTTTCCTATCCTCTCCAATTTTTCTCATGTCCTCCCCTACTTTTCTAATTTATGGTCTCTTATTATGTGCTTGTTTTTACATTCATATGAGTGCATATTCATCCATACATACATTCTGTTGAATTTATTTAGCTTTATGCATATGTATATATGTTTAGAGTTGACCACTTGGGGTTGGAAAACCTCTCCTGGGTTTATCATTGGATAAGACTGATTCTGCCTCTTTTAGTTGCCATTAATTGTATGTAGCTCATCATCTAGGGGCTGGGCCTTGTGAGATTATTTTCCCCATGCACTTTGGCATGTCAGTTGTTATTATCATTATTCAGGTTTTTCTTCGGCAACCACATTGCTGAAATTTCTTGGGTGCAGCTTCCCTGTCATGCACAGATGATGACACTTCACAGAAGACATTCTGATTCTCTGGCTCTTACAATCTTTCCACTCCCTCTTCCAAGATGCTCTCAGAGCCTTACGTGTGGGGATTGAATTGTGAATGCATTAACAGATGGCAGGCACTGCATGGCCAGTTGGTCCCTACAGTTTGACCAGTTGTAGTTTTCTGTAATGGTCTCTACCTGCTGTCAAAAGAAGCTTCTTGATAACGGGAGTGAATTATATGTGAGTTACATTACCTATGGGTATACAGGTAAGTGTTTAGAATAAAGCTAGGAGTTATACTGGTTTAGGGAGGTGGCAGTAGTGGCTTCTCCTCTAAGACCTCTGGCCTCACCAGCCATGGGTAGCAGGCTAGGTTTACACTGTCAAGCATAAATTTCTTTATGTTGAGTAAGCCTCAAGTCCAATGAGACAGCTGCTGCATTGCCTGCTAGGATATAAATACCTCAGAACCTGTCAGGATTGTTTGCCATTCTGGTCATTGCTGTTGTTTATAGGCAACAGCTGGATAGGACTCTCGATTGCTTTTCTCCCTCGGCAGCTTGCACGGCTCAATCCAGTAGGATGAGAGCTGGTGCTCCGGAGAAGGTTTCCACGTCAGTTCTGCTCGATTTCTCCCAATCCTGTGTCTGAAACTTGTGACATCCCTTTCTCTGCAGTGTCTGGGAGACAACCAGAGGCAATGGCTGTAGTCTAAATATTTTTGGGGGACTCTAGGGCTCCTCTGAGCAACAACTTGAATGGAGGTTTCTCATGCCCAGCACATGCAGTTTTTGTTGGATAGTCTATGGCTTTGGTGGGGAACATTGTCACCCCAAATGGTGTATTTTCATTTAAACTGTGTGACTATATATGCATAGATACATGATAAGTATATTGTATGCATATATGCATTCATTATCTATGTAACTGTAAATGAACATAAAATTATATGATTCATTATGGCTTGTACAAGCATCTTTAGAGTTATTTAACCCTCTTTTCCCCCTCCCATTTTTCCCCACTGTGAAAAATACCACATGTAATTCACTAGGAAGGAAGATTCATTTTGGCTCATGGCTTCAGTCTGCTCTCATTGAACCCTATTGCTTTGGCCCTCTGCGGGTACAGTGTGTCATGGTGAAAATTCAAGGGAGAGGAAATCAGTTCACTTAGTGGCAGCAAAAGCAGAGAGAAAGAGCCACCCACTATCTTCTCAAAGGTGTACCCCAATAACATAACTTCTGTAGGTTAGGACCTTTTAAAGGTACCACCACCACCGAACAGCACCACAGACTGAATAAACCTTTAGCTTCTGGTCATTTTGGGAAATCTCTCTCTCTCTCTCTCTCTCTTCCCTATATTTGTATGTATCATGTATACACACATATTTTATTCAAATCAGTCATTAAAACTTGTAAGTTCCTTGTGTCATTGTTATTACTTTTTGCCCTCATTTTATTAATCACAAAATATAAGTCATTCTAATGACCTCAGTAAGTGTTTGTGCTATTTTTATGAAGCTAAACAGTAATAAGGGTTATACAAATGTTCTTAGTTGTCCCATCTGCTTCATCCATTGGTTTGTAGAGCTCAATCCAGAGGATTGGTCCTGCCCTCTCCACTGTGACAGCCCTCTTTAACCCTGCTGCAGTCATAAACATCAGTGTTCTTTGTCCAGGCTTGGTGAGCACTCAGCCTTTGCCTTCATGTCTCTATGTTATTTATTGGGTGTGAATGGTTATGGATCTGAAAACTAGATTTTATCCAGATGCCACTTTTCAAAGCTCTCCTATTTTTCCCATGACTTTCTCAGGTGCATGCATTCACACACTGCATTTGAGTTCTTTATGTTGCTTTCTTGTGAGGCTGCCATATCTTTGGAGAGTCCATTAAGTTAAAAATTGGGGAAAAAAACCACCCAACAACTCTGACCTGTTTTTTATAAGCTGTAACATGAAGGGCCTGCTTGTCGGGGTTTCTATCCTGCCCAGTTCCCGCAGCCATTTGGCCCCAAAGAAAACCACACAGAGGTCTTGATAAGATTATGAACTGATTGGCCCATTAGCTCAGGCTTCTTATTAGCTCTTGTAGCTTATATTAACCCATTATTCTTATCTATGTTAGCCACATGGCTCAGTACCTTTCTCAGCGGGGCAGGTCACATCCTGCTTCTTCGGTGGTCTGGGCAGGAATGCGGAAAGAGCTTCCTTCTTCCCAGAATACTCCTGTTCTTATTGCCCCACCTCTACTTCCTGCCTAGCTAATGGCCAATCAGTGTGGGTGCCATTCTGTAATATGAAGGCTGGCTTGTTGGGGTTTCTGTCCCACCTGGTTCTCCCAGCCATTTAGTCCCAGAGAAAATCATACAGAGAGTCTACATTAGGTTATAAACTGATTGGCCCCTTAGCTCAGGCTTCTTATTAGCTCTTGTAGCTTATATTAACCCATTATTCTGATCTGTGTTAGCCATGTGGCTCAGTACCTTTTTCAGCGGGGCAGGTCACATCCTGCTTCTTCAGTGGTCTGGGAAGGACTGCGAGGGAGCTTCCTTCTTCCCAGAATACTCCTGTTCTTCTGGCCCCACCTTTACTTCCTGTCTGGTTGTCCCACCTATACTTCCTGCCTGGCTAATGGCCAATCAGCATTAATTTAAAACATGATTGACAGAATACAGACAATTCTCCCACACCAATAAGCAACATATTATCCCTCAAAGGTATCTTTCATTAAAACTTTGTTTTTAACAAACATAAACAGACAATCAAATAACCAAAATCCTGAGGGCAAAAAGTTCCCACTGCTGACACCATCACAAAGTTTTGTAGGAAGGGAGGCAATGTTTCCATCAAGCCATCATCTCCTTGGTGGCCACTAGGAGACCAATTGTGGATAAGAAAGTCTAAGCTCTAAGGGCTTAGATTCTAGCCTCTTGCAGACAGAAGCACTTGAGAGAAATAAGATGACCCAGAGCCAGGAACCATGATTTTGGCTTTATGGTTGATTGTGTGAGAAGGCTGTACAAGTCAATAAATTCTTGCAATTCAGTTGCCTCTACTAGAAAATGTGTTGTGTTGTGTGTGTGTGTGTGTGTGTGTGTGTGTGTACATGTATGGTACATGTACAGTTTGGTGTCTGTGGTCTTCTTTGATTTCTCTCCTCCACCTGTGTGGTGAGGCTGAGCCTTTTACTGGATCCAGAATGCATCAGTTTGGCTAGTTTACCCGTGCAGCAGTGGGATTGTGGAGGAGCTACCCTGCTGGTGCTGTGTTTTAGGTGTCAAGGATCTGAACTCTCTCTTCACACTGTGTAGCAAGTGCTCTTGAAATTTTTTGTTTGTTTGTTTGTTTGTTTCCAGAAGACTCTGCTTGGCCTTTCACCTGTCAGAGGCCAGGCCAGCTCCCTGAAAATCAGGTAAAACACCACCTCACCCCACCCCTGCCCTACCTGTCCCCACCTCCCAAGTACCCCTCTTCTCCCTGTCACCTTATCCTGGCCCACACTTCTGGCAAAAGATCAGCCAGCATCCCAAAGCCCAGGTAAGACTGCCCCCATCCCGCCCAGCATAACCCCAACGGCCTCTCCTCACTTTATCACATTATCCAGGCCCACACCTCTGACAGAAGCCTCCTACCCCACCAGAAACCAGACCAGGATTATGAATCTCAGAGGTTCTCTGGTCAGAACAGAGACCACACACATCGCCAGAACTCCAACCCCAAACTTGGGCAGCAACCCCCTGCTGCACCAGGGGCCATACAGTTTCCTCACATTCCATCTTATTCCTCATATTGGATTGCCTTGCCCAGCTTTAATGCAAGGGAAGGTGCTTAGTCTTACTGCCACTGGATATACCATGTTTTGTTGATACTCATGGGAAGCCTGCCCTTTTCTGAACAGAAATGAGAGATGTGGATTGGGGGTGGGGGAGGGGGTAGATCGGGGGAGAGACTAGAAGGAGAGAGGGAAAACTCAGTGGGATGTAAAATAGAAAAATAAATTAAAAAAGAAAACCTTGTTCTTTCTTATGTATTGATTACTAGAATTCTTAAGTGTAAAGATCATTCTCCAAATATAGAATTTGTAAGATCTCTAAGGATCCCAAAGATTTGACTCTCATTAAACAATTATGTGAGCTTTTTGAATCTCTGACATAAAATAATACTTAGCTCTAATGAGATTGTGTATTTGAAGCATCATATGAAATCCAAGAGTAAACATAATTACATCCAGTAAAGATTTCCTTTATAATTGTTAGCCTAAGATAAATGTACTTTGTATAATTTAATAGCCACTGAGTATCCTCATCTTTCATTTTAGAGAAATAAACCATTTTTATGATGAAACATGATGCAATAATTTTTAAAAAGCCAGCAATTTAGAGACAGATAAGCCTGGGTTAAACTCCTACTCTGCTAGCATTGGACTTGGGTATAATAAAAAACTTTACTCTTTTGGCATTTTAAAAATGAGGACATAGTTTTGCTGTGAGGAGTAAATTATGCAAAGTACCAGATAGAATATCTGATGTGGATGCAATATATAGTCAAGAAACGGTGGCTTCCTTCTCCTTGAATACCCAACCATCATGTGTCTATCCCACAGGGTAGTATAGTATATCATGCTCTGTGCTACTCTGAGACTAAATCACTGGGAATATTGATCCTCTGCCTTCAGGGCTTAACTCCTTCCCCAAGAAGGATATTAAAATGAGAAGCTGCAACAAAACAATGGCCCCGTCCTGCCTGATATGCTACTAGAGTGGGACACAACGACACAGGCTTGTATTGCCCTGGGGAATTCTTGCTATGGTCCTCTCATTGGGTAATTATGAACATTTTATCACAGTTTCTTTGCATTCTCCCAACTCTTTGCTGCATATCTGGGAACTTTTTATTTCGGTACCGGTTTGGCCTAAAATATTTAGAGATTATTATCTAACAGATACAAACACAGAAGGGACAATGAAGTTTTCAATGCCCTACATTAGAAATCAATTTATAGACTAGGGACCAAGAACTCTGAAAAACACAAAATAACTGCAGTTGCTCTCTTCTCCTCTAGCCTATTTGATTGTAAAGAAAAGATACGTAGAGTGGTTTAACTTACAGCATTGTTATGTAAATGGGTGGGGTATCTCCCTTCAGTCAGCAAAGAAAGCCTGATTATGTCTCTCACACACACACACACACACACACACACACGCACACTCACTCACTCCAGTCATGTATGTCAGCTTTGATGTTGTTTCTTTTTCCTTTTCTTTTCTTTTCTTTTTTGTTTTGTTTTGTTTTTCTTTTTGGTTTTTTTCCCATATTCTTTTATTTTTTTCCATTCAAAAAAAATAAAATTTTTACATTTCCTCCCCTTTTCCCAGTCCCCTCCCACTCCCACCAACCCTCCTCCCTCCCCCTGCTTCCTTAAAAGACTGCATGGTGCCCTGCCCTGTGGGAAGTCCAAGGCCCTCCCCCCTCCATCCCGGCCTAGGAAGGAGTGCATCCAAATAGACCAGGTTCCCAAAAAGATAATACACGCAGAAGAGATAGGTCCTAGTGTCATTGTGGATGGCTTCTCAGTCTGCCCCCATTGGCAACCACATTCAGAGAGTCCGGTTTGATCATATGCTAGTTTAGTCCCAGTCCAGCTGGATTTGGTGAGCTCCCATTAGTTCAGGCACACTGTCTCAGTGGGTGGACCAGCCCCTCACGGTCCTGACTTCCTTGCTCATCTTCTCCCACCTTCTGCCCTTCGACCAGACCTTGGGAGCTCAGTCCATTGCTCTGGTGTGAATGTGGGTCTCTGTCTCTACCTCCATCCATCGGACAATATTTCTATGGTGGTGATCAAGATATTCATCAATGTGACTCTGGGACAAGGCTAGTTCCAGCACCCTTTCCTCTGCTGCCCAAATACGTAGCTGGGGACATCCCCGTGGACACCTGGGATCCCCTCCAGGGCCAAGTCTCTTGCCAGTCCTAAAATTACTCCCTTAATGTAGATATCTTATTCCCTTCTCCAATATCCACCTTTCCTCCATCTCCACCCTCCC